>JABUQX010041669.1:0-7500 GCA_015478945.1 Trachelipus rathkii
GTTTAGCATATAAATAATATATATATACATATAATATATATATATATATATAATATATATATATATATATTTATCATATATATATATATATATATATATATATATAAATATGAATATTATAATTATAATAGTATTATAATATATATATTCTATATATATATATTATATATAGTATATATATAAGGCGTCATAATTAAATACATGCGTGAGAGTGTTTAAATATATTTACAATGTTTATATATAAGGTTCACATTATATATAATAATAGAATATTTTAATATAATAAACACTTCCACATACATTTTAAACATAATTTACTGATTATTTTATATTTTAAAACGCTCAAATCTTTGCAATATGCCAATCATTTATATCATCATTATCGATGATATCAGTTTCGTGGTCTCATCGATACTTCAGTTTAACAACGAAACGTAAAAAGTTCCCGCCTCAGATATCATTCTAGTAATTAATTTACATTCGGGGGTCACCAGGCATCAAATTACTTTCTTGCCATTGCTTTCTAAGAGATAATATTGAGATTCTGATACATTTAAGAAAACCCCGATCGATGATGTGCGTAGGCTCATCATTCAGGGTTTTCTTAAATGCGTCAGATATTCTTGGGTATAACATGATAATGATTACGCGTCACGTATAGATAACACAAATGTCTCTTCATCTGTAATTAACATTTCTACGTACTCTACATATTCATTTCGATCGATGCGTAGGGCCTAAAGTGTAGAATCCAAATATGATGTAGGTTCAATACTGCTTGTTTCATTATTTCTCTCCCATAATCTAAGCTCCAATGTTTAACTGATTGATGTTTGATGTTGAGCATATAATATTGATAGCAATAGGTGAACTAACTGTTGCTTTATCGCTGAGTTTCTTCGCCAGAAGTTTATCCTGATTATTCGGGTCCAAGTTTTTTAGAGAAGCTGGAGCTTGGTTTAAAGAGTTTCTGGATTATATAGAGAGATTTAAGTCCACTCGGTTTTCGTTAGTCTGGGCAAGTGTTTGCTAGATGGCGGGAATGTATAGTTTCTTAGGTATTGTATGGGTTTGTTTATCCATTATTGGAAGATTGCTTTTTGGTAGTGATGGTCATTTGTGAGTGCGTATGTTGGTTTTATCGAATATGGATCAAAGGTGTTATTGAAGTCAATTCATAATACATTGGATACTTCGAGTAGTCAAAAATTTAGTGTAAGGTGAAACGTGTCAGATGCAGAGCATGTAATTATTTGATAACTAACAGGGTGTTGGGTGAAAGTATGTAAGAATGTCATCGGAGACTCGTTAAGCACGAGCATTGTGAAAACCATATTCGAAAATCCGAGTTCTGTGGGTTTTCTTTATATAAAGAATGAAAGCGTAAGTGCCTACTTCGGGGGAGTCGTGTACTTGTATTCTCACCCCGAAGGCTATGATAATGTCTTGGAGTTGATAGGTATGTGTATATTTTATTTGTTAAAAAAGCTGTTGCATTTCATTGATAATACACTTATGACAAATTATGAAGCGATTGTTTTTATCTGTTACCAGAAGCGTTAGATTTCCGCTGTTGTGCGTGATCCGCTCACTAGACTAATAGTCAGAGATATGATTTATGTTTATGATAGAGCATTAGTTTGGGTCTTGTTCTGAATGAAAACTCACGCATTCTCTCAAATTATTAATTTTCATCCCAATCACAGGTAAGGTTTGCAGGATAGTAGAAAATAATCATGTATTATGGTGTACATACGGGTGAAGCAGCAAACAAAAGCGACTTTATAATAAGTTCGCGCCACATACCATGCCTTTACTGTAAGGTGGCGAGGGGTATGAGGACATAGAGGGTATTACTCCTTCCACTCACAAGAAGGTAAACCATTTCCTTTCTTACCCGGCGTATAAAGGATCGTGGAGTCATCGTTGTATCCGTAGTCCTACCGAGTCCATGTTTTCAGTTTGCAAAATGCATATTCTTGTATAAATATATATTTTCAACAGTTGGAGTTTTCTTCTCACTAATTTATACGATTGTCTGCAGATTCTCTTGGACAGATTCTATTCGATGTCAGATAGTACTCTCGCAGATATCTCTATGTGAGGCTTTGGTGTCTATTATCTCTCCAGGCTACAATCATTGCCTTGAGAGGAAGGAGTACAAAGAATCCGATATGCCCTCGTCAGTGTAGTAAGAAAAAACACAAAAAGTGTGAGGAAGAACCACATAAATTATAGGTCTGTAACGTAGGATGTATGTGCTACTCACATAAGTTGTTACAGAAATTGCATCTCAAAAGGTCAGGGAGTGTGAAAATATTTCATCTTTCAGGCCTGCAGAGCGAGATTAGTCTAAATCGCCCCGGGATACAAAAATGGATTATCCTCAATTTTAGGCCTAAAGTTAGTTATATACAGTAACCACACAATGGGTGGGGGGTGCGATAGAGTTTTGAACACTATTTTCCAGAGATACCTAAGTACTTCAAACGAATGTGTCTGAGAGTGATGCGAGATGCAGTTTAGCGCCTCTTATGCTGTACAAGGAGTGGCACTCGCGCTTTGTCGTCTATTTCCATCCACGCTGACACTAGCATTCGACATTGTCTCACAACCTGATACCACTAACACAAGACTATATTAAATATTAATATAAATTAAATTAAAGAAAATCATACGAATTATTAAAAAAACTTTCTGAAATTATATTTTTTTAGTAACAGTCGATATATATATATAGCGAATAATATATAAATATATGTAAGTGAATAATTCTTATTTTTAAATAAAAAAGTTAGAAAGATTTTAATTAAAATTTACATGCAACCAAATATATAAGAAGAACTGATTTTGTTTATTAATTATATATACATGTATAGTAGCGACGCTCCTTTTAAAGTTCAACATGATGCCTAAAAGATTGAATGAGTAAAGCAGTAAGTCAATAGAACATAACTTGGCATATATAGTTAGTAGGTATATTTATAATATATATATATAATAGGTGCTAAGGGGTATATATATATACTGACATCCACTGATTATTATCTGTAATTATTTACTCTTAATTAAAATATACATGGTAAAAATTAATTAATATAGTTATATTATAATTTAAATAAAATTTCATTAAAAAATTTTATTGAGTGATAAAGCGTAGTCAAATAACGTTGAAGAGTATATAATAATTTATATGTATTATAAAAACAAAATATATAATAATATTTGTAGATTGACATGTTTAAAACCATTAACAGTTAAATAGATATACTTTTCGTTTTGTTCGAGCTCTTGTTCTGCAAAGGATATTTGCTTTATTGACACCCTATCGAGATTTAGTCCAAAATTTCAATAATAAAATGTTATTAAGACATCCCATTTGTATGAAATGTGTTATAGTTGTGTTATTCACAGCATCTTAGACACTAAGTTAGAAGTAAGATAGAATCGATACGTGTATTTAGTAATCTTAAGTAACAATACTAAAATGTTTAATAAATGTATAACGTGTGTGAGTATATGTGTAAGTAATATCTGTCTGTTGTAGGTAAAAATTAGTAATCGTGAGATGTGTAAGTAATACTAGTGGATGCTCGTGGTGTGAATACCTCGCACAGCTTAACGTGTGTGATAAGTGTAATGACCACACAGTGTCCATCAGATCGAAGTTCGTAAATAGTAAAGATCGATCATAGTAAATGAAAATGGTGAGTATATCATTCAGGCTCATTAGTGAATGTCGTGTGCTGTTATATAAGTGTAAGTGTGTGTATAATTGTCAAATGTAAAGTGTCTTATGGTAACAGAAGCTCACTTATCTGGGTAGAATGTATACATATTTTAACCCAAGCATAATCAGACCTAGTACTTCCATAGGAGTGATAAAGTTAATTCAAGATGAAGACTTGAGTTTGGATTATTTATACAGTTTCTCGGCATTATTAAGTAAGAGCAAATTCTCCTCCATTCATAAAAGTTACCTATTGTGTGAATGAATCGTTTTGAATGTGTGTTGTGTCTGATGAAGCTCGATCTGATCGCGCTTCATTTGATGGTTATAGTGATCTTCAATATAAGAAAATAAAATACAAAATTAGAATACTGTTGGATACATGTAAATATAAAAAGAAATTAACACGTTATAGATTATTGTCTATAAAAATAAGATTAATAAAATAGCTAATATATAGATTATATTTTATAAAGTAAGTTAATAATTATAAATTTCAACATTATATGGACATAGACCAACAAACATTAGAATAGAGTTAAAGTATGCTAAGCAGGGAATAAAATAAGTAATTACAATAAAATGTCAAAAACGATTAGGGTAATTAAAAATAATTCTAAATATCAATTTCAGTTTAAAACAGTTAAAACAGTTATCATGATCGATCATATTTTAACTTGATGCATCTCTCTCCAAGTACTCTCTAAAGCTAACAGTCAAGCCTAGTGCGTTCTCTCTCTTCTAACTAACACTGTGCGTCTCCTCATACTCTCTCTCTCAGTTCTTAAAACGTCATGACATGTCTGAAACGCTCTCTCAGGTAAAGCAGTATTCATCATCACTCATCATCATCAAGCACTTTACCTATTCTCCCTGCGTTGCTCATCTTTCACATTTCACTGAAAAAAATACAACCAATTATCTCTCTTCTACTCTTCACATCTCTTTCATCCTATCTTGCTCTTTAAGGTCTCTCACATTGCTCTTCTCATCGTCTCTCTCTATCTCATCTTTCTCTCTAAAGTCATCGTTATATATATTCATATAAAGCAGAAAGTTAAAGCTAGAGTAAAAGCAGGAAAGTCAAATCGCTAGTATATAGTAAATGCATTAAACAAAGCATACTATCCCTTGGTGTTATAAGGTTATACCACCTTCTATTCGATTTCAACTGCATTTCTAACTGCCTCATAAATGTTATGATAAGTTTGTGCAGTCTAAAAGCTCAGTAATAAATGCAGTTATAAAGCTTAAAGCAGTAAAGCAGAAAGTAAAGCATGACCATAAATTTTGTCTTTAATAAAATAAACTAACATTCCAATTACTTTTAATTCACCACTTAGTAGTGTAATGTATGATTAACATACATCTGATATTAGATATTATCTAGATATTTATACTTCTTTAAGTATATTGATAATGTTATAATAAATATGTGAGATTAAGCAAGTTATAAACATATGAGGTTTTTAAAGTACATGCTTATAAAACATGTGGAGTTAAACAGTATAAAACAGTAAAACTAAATAATAAGCATACTAATCCCTTTTATGATTAGTTAATAAGGTATAAACACCTCTATTAGAATACCGAGTATACCGTATATTTATTTAGTATAATGATTTTATGATTTATTCAAATTAAAATATCCCAGATAATGTAGGAAATAAAAATGATTATATATCTCAGACCAACTTTCAATCTTTCTTAATAGGGGGTGTAAAATGCCTCTATAAATAAAAATTCTATAAAAGTTTGATTAAGTAAAATGTGTAAGTCTACAAATACATGTGAGTATACATAACCATTATTGTATTACATAATTAGGCTTGATAATGATGATTTCACAGTATGTAGGTTGCGACAAAATGTATATATTAATAAAAATGTTTAAGTAGTAATAAAAATGAATGTACTATAAATTAGTATTTGATATATAAATTTTTCATGTTCGCGCGCGGAAATTGCGCCTGCGGCGGCACGCGGCGTAGGGACTTATAGTATTGCTGAGGTGAACACGTGATAATATTGCTCGTCCTGCGGTGCGCACGTGACGACGCGGCGGGAATCGTCAGGCGGTAACGGTGGTAACCGCGGGCGTAGGTCTGCACCTTTGCGGTTGCTATGAGAGCTGGCTATACACTTTAGCGATGTTGGGTGGACTGGGAACGGCTGACGCTGATTCTTAGGTGGTAAACGAGGTCAAGACATTCAATATTAACTCTTTCTTTTGAATGTTTAGTATGGTAGAGAAATGAGCCATCAAAGATGATTTCACAAAGATGAATAATCATAAATATAGATGGTATCAAAGATGACGCATTCAAAGAGAGTCATCAAAGATGAACCCTTCAAAAGTTGAGGCATCACATGCTGAGCATTATAATGCTGAGCGCATCAAAGTTTGTAGACACTATGTTGATAGCCATCATAAATAATATCTCTCTCTCTCTCTCTCTCTCAGTAATCGAATTTTTGTCTATTGCTAGTAATTTTGCATATTAGATTATTGCAAACGTCAATAAATAATAGCCCTCAAATTTCTTTGATTCATTATAAGCTATTTGATACTATTATATCCGTTTTGTATCCTTCATATTACGTTTCTTCTCTATTATAAATATTTTCTCATAAACCCCAATTGCAATTACATTTTGCCTTTGGCTTCATTTTTTCTCTTTTCTCTTCTACACTTATTTTTAAATTACTTTTGATGATTTCTTCATTGAACAATACTGTATATATAAGTATCTTTCAAGGTCATAAAATTTCTTATTATCAACCATCTCGATTTTGTAAATTTACTACATGAATAATCCCTAACCATATAAAGAGTAAAAACTCTTCTCATCTTTTTTTATAAAATTGTTAATTGAAAAAATGAAAGAAGAGCAGCTGCCTCACATTCAAGAAGAGTTTAATTCTCTGAGATTTGTTTCAATCTCCCTTCCTTTTGTGCAATAAAATTATAAAATGTTTGAAGGAATTACCAAATAGCTTTTCTTTAACTATTTCAAATAAGGAGGTAATGAAACCAAAAGAGGCATAATCTGCTTATTTTTATTGGAATAAATAAATCACATGATTAAGGTAGATATAGGTATATCATAAATGTCTCATATCTTCTAGCAAGTCGATGGTCTACATTTAATTCGAAGATATTCTGGTAAATAAGAAGTTAGTTATAAAGGGAATTCTTAAAATTCAACAACGTAAAAAGATGTACTAAACTAAGAGAAGGAAAGAGTCTCTCTCTCTCTCTCTCTCTCTCTCTCTCTCTCTCTCTCTCTCTCTCTCTCTCTCTCTCTCTCTCTCTCTCTCTCTCTCTCTCTCTCTCTCTCTCTCTCTCTCTCTCTCTCTCTCTCTCTCTGCAAGATGAAAACAAGAAACTCAAATTCAAATTCTCAAAAGATTATTCAGGTTACAAACAATACATTTATAGGCTTTTACAATATGCAAAGTAGGTCCTACACTATAAATACATTTATTTAAATAAGAAAACTGTCCACTCCTCTGAAAGGGAGGCTGCTAGGGGGGGGGGGAAACACAGTAGTTTCCTTCAAGCCCCCAATAAATAATTTATACACACATCAAATTTTAATGCTTACAATAATAATAATAATAATAATAATAATAATAATAATAATAATAATAATAATAATAATAATAATAATAATAATAATAATAATAATAATAATAATAATAATAATAATAATAATAATAATAATAATAATAATAATGATAATAATAACAATAATAATAATAATAAT
>JABUQX010041669.1:12500-32500 GCA_015478945.1 Trachelipus rathkii
GAAGTAATGAAGTGTTGTTACTCTTTCACACCAAGGTTCCCTGGTTGTCGAGAGAAATGATGATGTTCAAAAGTAGTCATTAAATGAGGAATTCTCGGAATTCTTGAAAAGTGATAACAAGACAAAGTCGCTTGTATTCACTAAAAAATTATTAGACAGCCAGCGGCTTCAGAAACTGACTTACCTGAATGATATACCGTTTTACCGCAAAAATTAAATTTCATTGACAAACTAAGGTCATCACCATAAAGCTGTAGCTTTGAAGTGGGATGGTCATAGATGGAAATATTTGCATGTTTGAATACTTTGGTGAAGCAGTTGATAAAAGCGAAGACAGTAGAAAACCAGAGTTGGTGCAACTTGCGCAAACACATCTGGCTTCTCTACAGATGGAGTTGCAGTCTTACATTCCTGAACTGAGTGAGTTGCAATCAAAGGTAATTTATAATTCATTCATTTTTAGCTTACACTTCTCCAACATGGCATGAAAGAAAAATTTCTAAAGTTGGTGAGCGGCTCAGTTGCAAAAGCCTCATTTGAAACACTTCCCCAGACCGAGTTCTGGTCTAAAATGGGCGAAGTTTACAATGTTGAAGCTGATGCTGTTCTATATTCTTTGTTGATGTCTCCTAGTACTTATCTGTTTGATCAAAGATTTTCAACGATGTTGAACACGAAATTGGATATCGAGCTCGATTTAATGACCAGCATAACCTTCGAGTAAGTTTTTCTAAGACTGCTCTTAAAGTTCAAATACGTACCTGCACAAAACAGGCAAACCTTTCATACTAAAATTTAATACTGGTTGATAATAAAGTAATTAATGTTTAACTCCTGAATGTGTTCTATCATTGTACTTTGCTTGTTTCTTGTGATGTTAATGTTTAACTGTTTAGTATAGTCATTACAATTTGAGTTATTTAAAATTCATTGTTGTGACATTGTATATTTAATCAGTTTTAATTTATTTCCATTCTATGTTCATGTCATGCTAAAGAGTTATGAGACGATGGTCTGATAACTGTATGGGTACTTAACGGTAAAAATTTTGATGTAAGTTATTTGGGCTTGCCCCACATCTTTCCTTTTTTTAAATGAGGTCTGGATGACATTTTCCTTTACATTACGATGATCCAATATAAATGTTGAACACAGTATAAATATTTCTATGTGTTGAATAAATAGACAAGTATCATGCTTTTAAAGTAAGTGATTGACATTTATCTAGTAAGCTAATAAAATGGTTCATAATTTTGACATCATGCCTAAGCAATTGTATAATATCCTTCCATTAGCAAAATGAACCTTTAAAATTGTGATTAAAAGAAGAAAAATGAAAGATATTTAAAGTATACAAATGTATGTTAAATTGTTAATACATTTAATGATAAGCTAACTGAAACAACTAAAATAATTGCAAAAATTGTAACGATCATTTCCATTCTGCATCATTCATGTATCCTTCGAAATTAAGGTAGTTTCATCATAAAATTTCTTTTTCAACCATCATCCTAAAATATACAATTTTCCAAGAAACGCCGAATTAATGCCTATATTTTACGAACAACCCAACTACCCTCATTTCAACATAATAAAAAACGAAACACCAGCTGTCATAGAAAAATGTGTGACGGTATAATGGAGTGGGAACAGGTGTCCGTGAGAATTATCCCAATAAGGTTTAGGAGAACAGAGAGACAGACGACCGTTGTACAGTACTACGCTCCAGCTGAAATGACAGAAGAGGAAGCAAAAGACGAGTTCCATGAGAGGCTGAGAGAGCTCGTGAAGGGAGTGAAGAGATTTGATTATCTGATTGATATGGGGATTTCAGCTTAAATATTGGAGCAGATAATGCAAACCATTCAAGAGTAATGAAGGAAACAGGAAGCAGGTTAAAGGAACAGAAATAGAAAACACTTCTTAGAAATTTGTAATAATCAAGGTAGTTTGGTATTTATTGACTATATATTAGTATAGAAAGATAAGAGGAAAAATTGAGGAAAATTAGAGGATCTTTAGAAGATTCAAAGAAAATAGCAGGGAAACCGACTGAGAGGCTTATCGAAGGGTTAGGAATGAACTTACTCCGGTTCAAGAAACTCTGAGAGAAGGAGAAATTAATCTAGCTGAAAGAGTTGATGGTAACTTATTTTCATTGTATCCAATAAAAATGAAGTTGAAGAAATTAACACAATACTTGGACTCTTTATTAGGCTGTGATTATATTGACTGTAATAGATTTACCGGTCCTAGTGACAAATATGGTAGAATTCTAATGGAAGTTGGTTATACCAAATGTTTTGGGTTTAAATATTTAATTAACAGATTATCTTACATATTGCAAACTCTGCCTGAGGACTGGAAACTGACGCATATTGTACCTATTTTTAAAAGAGAGGGTAAAGATGATTTGGGTAATTATAGGTCAATTAGCTTAATTAATAAACATTATTAGCCAAAAAAAATTGAAAAAGAATACTGAAAATTTGAATACAGAATCATATAGCAAAAAATAATATGTTGCAGAACTCTGAACATGATTCTAATAAAAATATTTTTTATCAGATAAACGTATTGGAATTTATGGAGAATAATGCTGATTGTGTTGACAAGGGAAGTCAGTTAATGTTATTAATTTAGATTTAAGTAAAGCATTTGATAATGTTCCTCATGCGAAGCTGATGAACAAATTATCACGATGTTTTATAGGTTGAGTGGTTTCTAACTGCATCATAAAACTAATTGAGCAATTGAAGGGAATGTATAGTATTTAATGTTCATTCATAAATCATCATGGGTCTCGGGAGATGGTTAAAAGTGATGCTCTTCATTATTCTGTTCTATGTTAACTTATGCTCAGTGGTGAGCTGGAGTTTTTTGCAGCTGGGTGTTAAAACTTTTTCAGGAAGAGAATCGGTAGTTAACTCATTCGCTGCTTAATTAAACAGGGAAGCGAGCCGGTAGCTAAATCTCATGACAAAGCATAAAACAGTTTGTTAAAATTTTGGTAAGGCACCACTGCTTATGCTCCTGATCTATATATTATATATATATATATATATATATATATAATATATATATATATATTATAATATAATATATATATATAAATATATATATATATATTATATATTATATATATATATTTATATATATATTATATATATATATATTGATATGGATTGAAGGATAAATATTATGGTTTCAAAGTTTCCTGATGATACTAAATTGACTCCTTCTGATGTAAATCTTGAACATTATCTTAAAATGACTTAGATAAACTTCTTGCTTGGGATATTAAATGATAAATAAATTTTGGTAGCAAGAAGTGTAAGGTACTTTGTGTTGTTAACTCAAATAAAGATTTTAATTATGGCATGAATGAGAAATGGCTGTAATCAGCTGTCAAGGAAAATAATTTAGCTGTGGTTATTAGTAGCAATTTGAGAGTGTCAAGCAATGTTTAGAAGTTATTATATAGCTAAGAAGATGGTATCATAAATCGTATTATTGCCTTTAAGGGCAAAGAGGTAATAAGTAAGCTCTATAATAGCTATGATATGCAGTTAATTGAAAATTGTCCAAAAGTTTGGATTTCTTATATAACTAAGGAAGGACACTCATATTCTTTAGGCAGTTCAGATTAGAGATACATGAATAACTTGTGGTTTTTGAAAATAAAAGTTATAAGAAAATATTAAAAAAAAACTGAATATGTTTTCTGGATATTGGAAAAGAGATTTTTTAGATTGGATATGATTTAGGTTTACAAAATGTTTTCAAATATTGACCCTGCTATGGAAAGTAAGTTCTTCTACTAAGCCAAGATAGAAAAAATGGAGATCATAATAAGAAAATAAAGAAAATACTACTTCAGTAGCATATTTGGAAAAGTTTACCTAAGGATAGAATACCTTGTCAAATTTTAATAATGCTTGAAGATTTTAATAACAAGTTGTAATTGTTTACCTTTATGGCTGATATATCATCATCATCATCATCATCATCATCAGCAGCAGCAGCAGCAGCGGCAGCATCATCATTATCAACTCCTTCCTTTCTCCAGACTGGGGGTGAGGTGCGCAACATACACCGGAAACAGAAAATTAGTAGAATAACATGACGTAAGTCGAAAGAAGTCCCTCCCTACCATTCCCTCCATACCCTTAAGTGAGAGCTCATCGCAGTAAAAAAATCATCCTTAGATTTGATTGTTTATATAATAAATTATGTTGTGATAGCTAGTAGTGGCCTGCAACTTTTTAAAACATGGTTGAAATGTATATAATTATATATATAAAGCATATAATATATAGAGATATATATCTTACATAAAATAAGATATATATATATATATATATATATATATATATATATATATATATATAATATACATACATATATAGTATATATAAATATTACTATATATATATAACTATATATATATATATATATATAATATATATTATATATTTATATATATATATATTTATATATATATATATATATATATATAATATATAATATATATATATATATTATATATATATCTGGGCATCTTTTTTATATTTTTATAAATAAAAATTGAATGATTTTTTAAATTATTTTTGTATTTTTACTTTGATAGGGATCTTGTCATGAATTATGGGATGTAGGGAAAAAAAATTAAAATATGCATGCTTAACTTTGCTCAGTTTTGACATTATTTGTTATATTTGGAGTCTTCTCTTAACTGAAATTGTATGTAGTTTAAACTAAGATAGCAGTTAAAGTATTGGAAAAAAAAAAAGTTTCCTTTTTTTATAGGAAAAGTATTATGTAATTAAATATGTGGTTTTCCTGAGAACTGGTGGCTTTATATTTTTGGGAGTAATCTCTTTTTTATTTTAAATTGTAGTTAAATTGTAAAAAGGATAGTAAATTTGATAGGCTCTTGCGAATTGTAGCTGACGATATTTTTCTTTTTCTCGTGTTCTTTAACTTCTTTTTTTATAAACTATGGTCATCAGTCCAAGTTGTGACGTCAAAATAATTACCCTCGCAAAAGTGTTGCAGTTGCAACGGAAAAATTCTTGTTTACATTTTGAGCTACAATTTTTTAAAGTTGAATATATATATTTACAAATATATATATACGAATTTTCAAATTTTCTTATAAGGGGCATGTGTATCGGGATCAAATTGCAAGAAATAGAAGTGTGCTTTCATGAGGATAATTACCATTGTTATTTTTTAAACATAGTTTTTCATATATTTCTAGATTAGGCCTTCGAAGAATGGAGGCTTGCTTCGATATGGTTCCAATATCAAACAACTGTTTGTGATTGAAAAACAACATATTTGTGAAATCTTAACTGCCCATAGCTGTTAAACTTTATTAAAATTGAATTTTGCATTGGATTAGGGTAATGTCAGTCTTAAATTATTGGAACAAGAAAAAGTTATGCTTTATTATGCCAACTAGTAAATACCTGAGGTAAAAAAAAAATAACTGGGAATTGATAATCTGAATTATATGTTTTCTGGTAATTGTGCAGCTTATGCTGGTAACCTTACATTAGCTGTTATTCACATTATAAATTTGACATGTATTTAATGTTATTGAAAACAGAAAATAGAGTGCAGGAAAAGCAAACTCAGTAAATTTTAACTTGGGTAAAGTATTAAAAATTCATTTATAAAATCAAAAGGTAATAGTTGAGATTAGTGAAATCCTGGGAAATATGGATATTTTTTTTCCAATATATTTTTTTTTATATCTTTCGTCTCCATGTAAGACCAGTAAAAAATGGCTGCCAAATCTTATATATTTATAAATATATTTAATCTACTGAATTATTTTTGGTAATTGTTACCCAGAGGGTTGTCACCCCCGATTTTTATGAAAATCACAGGATATACTCTAAAAAAAATAATAATGAAGAATAGTGAAAATGAAAATTGTCGCTCTCTTTAGGAAAAAAAGTTACAGCCTCTCAAAGTTGTTAAAAATCCTATAGACTTTTCAATATTGATCGATCCAGGTTAGGTCTCATTTCAGGCCCTCTAAGTCATGTTATGATAAGTTTTTGTTAGGTATAACAGAAGAAAATCTATGTAGAATTAACAAATCTTATCATAACCTCAACTAGGATAGCCCTAAAACGAGCACGAGGCCCACTAATTTTTATTATAAGAAAGTCAATGGGAAAATTTTTAACTTTTAGAGGCTGTAACTTTTTTTCTTAAAGAGACTGCCGATTTTCGCTTTCACTATTCTTCATTACTATTTTTTTTAGAGTATATCCTGTGATTTTCAAAAAAAAATTTTTTTTGGTCTTTTTTTAATAACAAATCCTATGGGTTTTTTTACAACTTTGAGAGGCTGTAACTTTTTTTCCTAAGGAGAGTGACAATTTTCGTTTTCACTATTCTTTATTATTATATTTTTAGAGTATATCCTGTGATTTTTATAAAAATCGGGGTTGACAACCCTCTGGGTAACAATTACCTTATTTTTTGTTTAAATTTAGTTTAGAACCCATTTAAGTTTAGGCTATGATAAGTTTTGCTAATTATACATAGAAAATGTGTCTAAAATCATCATAACCTTACTGATTTTTCGAACGTAAAAAGAAATATGAAAACACATTAATTGTTTACAATAAGGGCCTCTAAACAGATTTTTATAAAAATCACGGCATAAATTACAAAAGTAGTAATGAATAATTAAAAAAAAAATTGATTGGTCTCCTTAGGATGAAAAGGTATAGCCTCGGAAAGTTAAAAAAGTCATAAACTTTTCTTATAAAAAAATTGACAGGAATTTCTTTTTATCTTACTTACATCTCTTGGAATTAATATTTGTGAATAAATTTAATTTTTTATTTTAATTTTTACTTAATATAGGTAATTGTTTATTAAAGGCCTATTAGAATTAGTCATAAGTATTAAAATTGTCAATAATGATATAGCTATAAAATAAGAATAAAAATCTGGTGTCTCAATTCACCCCCATTCAGGGGGTGAATTGGGACACTTCTTTAAATTCATATTTTATGTATAAATTTAATTTTTTATTTTAATTTTTACTTAATATAAGTAACTATTTATTATATTAACATTAGCTATAGGTAATAAAAATATCAATAATAATAATACATAAAATAAGAATAACAATGATGTCCAAATTCACCCCATCTTCAATTTTTATATGGGGGTAAATAATTGGGACAAGTTAGGCCCAGTGATTTAACCATTATATACATTTTTTTTTTTTTTTTTTTTTTAATTTATTTATTTATTTTTTTATTTATTTAGTGTCCCAATTCACCCCACGAAAAAAAGTGGCCCAAGTCACCCTGCCTGATGATATAGGCCTATATATTTTAATGAAAACAAGTTAGGTTATGTTGTTTGGTAAAGTATACACTGACTTACTTTTTCTACTTAATAAAACTTAATGTAACCTGAACCTTAAAGTTCAGGAACAAAATTTGAAAAAAAAAAAAATTTTACATTTTTTTTTTGAAAGCCTACATTTGAAATATATGACTGGCTACAAAATTATTATAAATACGATGTTAATTTTTAGAAAAAAGTAAAAAACAGTAAGGTTATAAAATATTTGTTAAAGTATATACAAATTTAATGGGTATACTTAAAACTTATAACCAAAACTTTAAAATCATTATAAAAATATTAAAATAAAAAACAGAATCAATACCAAAATATATTTACATATGAAATACATTTGGCAAGAATTTTAGATGGGGAGGGAAGATATTAAAAAAAAAAATTATTATCAGGGAAAAAAACAACTATTTCATCATTTTGCGCTAAAGCAAATAATTACCAATATATATTTATTTATTTTAAGTTAGTAGTAGGTTTTAGTGATTTTTATTTAACTGTTGTTAGTAATAGGTAGACCCATATCTATTTTAGTAGTAAAACTAAATTAAATCCAGTTGTTAATAGCCCTTAAGTTAAGTCTACTTCTAAATAATTATAGCATAGACCTGAGCTAATAAACCTAATAATAATAATTTAAAGAGTATATGCTCTGTGTTATAGTTGTGAGACTGTGAGAGGAGAACATGTGAATGAGTGTCCTGTTTGATATTTTGAATGCAGAGAATGTTGTTAAGGAAGGAGATTAAAAAACTGAGTGAAAATGTGACTGAATGGAATGAATTGGTATTTAAGTTGAGAAAGGAGCAAAGCTTTCAGAAAAAAGTTAGGAGGGAGTGGGCTATAAGGGTAGAGAGGACTAGCGATTCACCTAGGGAGGTAGACATTAGACAAGAGGGAAAGAGCTAATGAAGTAGTTACTAGGTCTGCAGATGAATGGAGAGTTGTAGAAAGTAGAAACAGTTATAGGTTGACTGTCTTCCAGATAGAGAAGGATTAGAGAGCTAATGATAATGATGAGTTTTTTAAAGGGAAGACTGAGGCATTGCTAATTGGAGACATTCTAATATGATTGATATGATACCTAGACTTCTTTCAGGTATGTGTGTATCAATTGTATGTGCCTATTTACAAGAAAGGTAATTAATAAGATTTGGTAAATTTTAGGCCAGTAAGCTTGACATCTCTGGTTGGAAAAGTTACTGAAAGGTCTTATAGAGAAATATTTGGATGATGAGATATTATATTACTCCCAGCATGGTTTTAACCTTTGATAAGGTTCCCCATAAGGCTGATACAAAAGTTATCACAATGCAGTATAGGAGGAGTGGTCCATGGTTGGATTAAAGAGTGCTTGTGGAATAGATGCCAATGTGTACAACTAAATGGCAATAAGTCATCACAGGAAATAGTGAAGAGTGGTGTCTCACAGGTTTCAGTTTTGGGGCTGCTATTGTTTCTCATATATACATGTATAAATAATTTAGACCAGGATCTCAAATGTAATGTTTCTAAGTTTGCAGATGATACCAAAGTGGCTACCTCAGTAAAGAATAGTGATGGATGTATAAAGATTCAAAATGATCTTTATAAACTTCTTTGGTGGACAGATAAGTGGCAAATAAATTTTAATAGTAAAAAGTGTAAGGTTCTTCACCTAAAGGTCTCAATAAAATTTACACAATATGAATTGGGATTGGCATGAGTCTGTGGACCAAGAAAAAGATTTAGGTGTGATTATAAGCAGTGATTTGAAAGTAGCTAATCAGTATTTGGAAGCAAATAATAAAGCTAATAAGATGCTAGGCATAATAAATCACAATGTTGTTTACAACAGCAAGGAAGTTCTAAGTAAACTATAATAGCTATGTTAGGTTAGTATTAGAGCATTGTACACAAGTTTGACCCCTTATTTAAGGAAAAACATAGATATGATAGAGAGAGTGCAACATAGAACAAAGGATGATTTCTTTGTTTAAGGGTAAGAGCTATGAGGAGAGGGTGAAGGAGTTAGGAATGTTTTCTGTAGAAAGGCAATTTCTCAGTGGGGACATGATACAAATCTACAAAATATTTACGTACATCTATTGGTAATATGGAGACCAATAAATTCTTCATAGTAGACCATGGACTGGAGACCAGGGGCACAGTAAGAAAATTAAGAAGACATGCCATCTTGATAAAAGAAAGCATTCATTCATTAATAGGGTTGTTACCCTTTGGAATGGTTTGGCACAAGATGTTGAGTGCAACTTTGACTAAGCCAAATTGGTGGGTTTTTAGTTACAGTAGTTATTAAGGTTAAACTGCATGTTATGACTATAGCAAAGTTATTAAAAGCTTGTATTGTGGTTAGCACGTACTTTAGCTATAGTTTTATCTTTTAGTTGTAGGACTTTGGTATATACTATGTAAGTTATTGACAAGCCCTTAGGTGCTTTGCGCATAGGCATGTTTGGTGATTGGTTCTATTGGGTTGACTGGGACAGTCTCGATAGGCCCATGTGGCTTCTTACTGTCTATATTTCTAATCTTTCTGTTCTAATATGAAATAGACGGATATTCATTTTATTTATACCAACAGTAAAGGAAAGAAGATTGGTGGTGTGGTGCTGTATGTTAAAATTAATATACAATCTGTTATGACTGACATAAAAACTAATCATGATGTTAATATGTGTGGTATATATATATCCTTATGCATAATAAATCATACAGAATAGACCTGACCAAAGACAAGAACTAGGTGCAGAAATTGTGAAAGAAATAGAGATAACATGCCACATTAAAGGAAAAGGTATAGTCATAATGGGGAAATTTTTATTTCCTGGCATTCAGCGGGATTCCTTGTCTAATGTAGATCACAGAAATTTCATATTTATAAATTGTATACCAGACAACTTTTTGAACCAGGTGATCCTTGAACCTTCAAGAAACTCATCCCTTTTAGACAATATTAACTAACAATGAAAGTAAGGTGGATGAGGTTAGAGTTGAGGAGAATTTAGGAATTAGTGACCATAATATAATTAGATTTAACATGAATATGATATCTGGGCCCAAATTACAGTTTAATAAGGATAAGATCTTAGATTTTCAAAATAGTGATTTTATCAAATTTCTAGACATGCTTAGTATAATTGACTGGGATAAGGAATTTCAAGACCAAAATTGTTTTATCATGTGGGAATACTTTAAGGATATTTTGATGAATATTCAGTCAGTATGTTTTAAAAGATGGTTTTCAAAGAGAATACCTAATACCTATTCAATGGAATGGAGAGAGAAGAGAAAATTGATAAAAAGCTTAGATATTTTAAAATATTCAAGGGTCGTAATAGGGAGGAAGATTTAGAAAATTAGAAATGAATTTAACCAGTTTAAGAAAGGCAAAGAGAGTGGCAGAAATTAATTTAGCAAGGAATTGTAATAAGAACCCATAAAAGTTTTTAAGCTTTTGTAAATTTAAAAGTAAGAATAGGACAATAAGCAATTAAAATTAATGAAAATTTAGTAAGTTCAGATAAGGAATTGAATAACATTTTGAATGCCTATTTTGTATCAATGTTTACTGAGGAAAGATTGAATAATATGGAGAGTAATAGTTCTGATATGCATAATAAAAAATACTTATGGAATTTGAAATTGAGATAAAAAGAAATTAAATCTTTACTAGACGATATTGATCCAAGTAAAACTGCAGATCCTGATGATATTATGGTAGAATTATGAAGAAGGGTAGTAGCAGGCATTGCAAAGGCACTGTATTTGATTTTTAAACAATCTATTACATTTGGTGGGGTACCAGAGGACTGAAAAATGGCTTATGTTATGCCTTTATATAAGAAAGGTAGTAAGGAAGATTTGGGAAATTAGAGACCAGTTAGCTTAACATTTCTGTTTGTAAAAGTTTTGGAAAAGTTGCTGAAAGGTCATATAGAGAAATATATGGATGATAACAAGATATTGTATGACTCCCAGCATGATTTTAGAAAGGGTAGGTCATGTCAGACAAACTTTTTAGAATTTATATAATACATTACTGACTACATTGACTGAGGAGTTCCAGTTGATATATATTTAGATTTCAGCATAGCCTTTGATAAGGTTACCCACAAAGGCTGATGCCAAAGTTATCACAATGCAGTATAGGTGGAGTGGTACATGGTTGGATTAAAGAGTGGTTGTGGAGTATAAGCCAGTGTGTACTAATAAATGGCAATAAGTCATCATGAAAAATAGTAAAGAGTCATTTCTCACAGGGTTCAGTGCTGGGGCTGCCATTTTTCCTAATAAACATATATAAATGATTTAGCCCAGGATCTTAAATGTGATGTTTCTAAGTTTGCAGATGATAACCAAAGGTATTACCTCAGTAAGGAATAATGATTCAAAATAAATAATAAAGGAAGTAAATTCGGAATTATTTGGGAAATTTTATTTTGCTTAAGAGCAATTAGATAATACTAGGGTTGTGAAAAAAACGGTTTTTTTTAATTTTTTTTTTTTTAAAAAAAAACACGTTTTTTTTTAAAACAAAATGTTTTTTTTTTGTTTTTTTTTTAAAATTACCTCTTTTTATGTATATTAAAGATGTTTTAAATTTATACAGTATACAATTACCCCTTCTAGGACTAAATATTGACTATTAATACGGATTTATTATACAGTGTATAAATATTTTATATATATATATATTTATATATATATATATATATATATATATATATATATATATATATATATATATATATATATATATATATATATAATATATATATATATATATGATCAAAAAAGGAGGTGGTATAAAGGTGGTTTTTGGGGTGGGCAGGGGAGAAATGAGAATGGAGGAGGTGATTGATTTCTGTGAGGGGAGAGGTATGTGTGTAAGTAATACTTTCTTTTAACACAAGAGTATCCATAAGTATACTAGAGTTGGTGTAGGTAGAAATAGTATCGAAGTGAAAAGTATGAGATTGATTTTTGTGGTGAAGAAGGAGATGTTGAAGTATGTTATGTTGATATTAAATCAGTGAGGGGTTTTAGGAATGTGGATTATCGGATCATTATGTTCTATGTAAATTTAAGTTAGTTGGGGACTTGGATGGGCAGGGAATGGTTGATACGGAAGGAAGAGGGTAAAATTAAAGAGTGAGAAGAAGTTTAGTGAACAAGGTATAAAGGATAAGTATGTAAGAAACGCTCGCAAGTAAATCAGTTGAATTTGAACCAAGTTGAAACTGAATAAATCTGGAAGCAAAGAAGGAAGCAATTGTTAGCAGTGCAAAAAAGAAGTATTTGGATGTGCTAAAGTAGGAAGTAAGATGATAACAGTGAGTAGTGTGAATTGAAGAGGTGATGCAAGCGGTTAAAAGTAAAAAAGAAGCTGGGTTGAATGTTACTAAAAGCAAAGATGAAGTTTCAATAAGAAAGATGGTGGAATTATATGTAAGGAGGGAAAAAAGGAATGCTAAAAGATGGAATTCGTGAGAAAAGAAGAGGTAAATGAAACAGTTTGGAAGAGGATGAATGGGGACAACAAGGAAATAGGAAGCGACTTACAAGGAAAGCGCAAAAGGTTAAGAATTAGAATAAGGCGGAGCCTTCTGCTTAGAATTAATGAATAGGGATGGTGCACTGATGACATGGATGTGAGTGGAGTGTGGAAAAGAAACACGGTGTGAAAAATGCGATAATATTGGCTAATGATGAGGTGATTAATGGACGCGTGGGTTTATGGTTACAAGAAGAATAGGTATTTTGGAATGAAGTAATCAAAGAGGAGGAAATGGGGTAGAGTGAGAAAGTGAAGAATGTTTAATCTTGCAGGTATAGAAGAAAATTACTGGTGAAATGATCAAGAACGGAGCAAGATGGTGATTGATGGATCTTGAAGTGGTAGACAAAGCGGTTTATGGAGGTGTAGTTCCGAGTAATGAGAGAGCAGTAATAGTACCTTTATATAAGGGCGTAAGGGAGATAAAGGGAACGGTAGAAATTATAGGGGAATTAGTTATTGAGTGTTGTGGGGAAGATATTATGCTGGTGTTTTCGAGTAAGAGTGCGCAGAGTGGACTGAAGGACTATTGCTGGGGGGGACGTGAGAGAACAAGGGTGGCGGTGGGTATAAGGGAGTGACAAACTTACAGGAAGCAAATGATAGAGAAAATTAGAGAGAGGAAGATAAATGGTATTTTAGGTTTTTATGGATTTGCAACAGGCGGATGATAGGTTAATAGGGAAGGTCTATCGCAGGTGTTAGTGATATATATAGTGGTGGTGATAGGCTTCTGAATGAATCAAAGTATGTATTGATGATAGTGAAGCATGGGTAAGAATAAATGGTGTCGAAAAGGATTGGTTTTAATGTTAATAGCCGAGTGAGGCAGGGTTTGTGTTATGTTTCCTTTATTATTCAATTTGTATATGGATGGGGTTATGAAAAAAGAAATAGAAGGTGGCCGTGACAGGAAATGGTGTTAGGAGACTGATTGAGATGGGGAGGGTGCCGAAACCTATTATATGCGATGATTTGGTTTTTGGTTGTGGCGGAATTCTGGGAGAGGATTGGGAGAGGGGATTCGCAGGGTGTGTAAAAGAGGGGTTTGAAAGTAAACCAAATAATAAGAGTTAGGTTATGGTTGGGAGTGAGGACAGTCCTAGCTGTGAAGTTATGTTAGATGGAGCAGCTGGAACAAGTGGTCTGAGTTTAAATATTTAAGGTATATGTGGGATAGAAAGCGGAACGGATGATGCAGAGTTTAGTAGGAAAGTTTAAAATGGCAAGAAGGTGGCTGGTGCAATTAAATGTTGGTGAATGTGAAAGGGAACTAAGTCTTTAGTGCAGCTAGGGTCTTACATGAGTATATATTGGTTACCTGTGTTATGTTGTATAGTAGATGAAGACTATGGTCTGATTAAGAAAGTATAGCATCTTTAAAGTTCAATGTGTCAGATGGACCATCTAGGCATGCATGTAAGAATTGAGAAAATTAGATATGAACGCATTAAGACTTGTGTGGTGTGAAGAAGGGTAAACGAGAGAGATAAAGAAAAGTATGTTGAGATGTTTGGTCATGTGAAAGGATGAATGATAGGTCGGTTTGTAAGCAGATGTATAGTGGCGAGGTGTGAAAACCGGAGCGGCTGTGGAGATCGAGAGGTAAAAAAAGTGAGATCGAGTAAAGAAATGTCTGAAGGAGAGAAATGTGAGTTTTGGCAAGAGGCGAAAAATATTTGTCAGTAGGAGAGGAATGGCGGGTGTTTTTGTGAGGGGGGATGGTTTGTTGGCCCACCTGGGTCAAGGGATGAAACCCTTGCACTGATGATTTACCATAGTGCGGGGGTCCGTCGCAGTCCCGCGAATTCTATAGGGTGGATTTTCTGACTGCGACGAGTACTTACTAATTAATGGAACAGAGGGTGGGGGGTAAGCTGCGGCTTTCTTTTCGACTTTGTCATATTCTTCTACTGCTTTTCTTTTTCTTGATGCTTGTACGCACTTTACCACCAGTCTTGGGGAGAAAAACGTAGATGAAGAATATATATAATATATATACTATATATAATATATATATTTATATATATATATAATATATATATATATAATATATATATATATATATATAAAATAATAAATCAGATCATGTGAAATGTTATAATTATTATGCCCTAGAGCACTATAAAACTATAAGCACTAAACTCTACCTTTATATATTTGTATACCTCTTTTACATATTGTATTTACTGTATTTTTAATTGCTTCTTTTCATGAAAAGACGGGATATATATGAAAAAAATAAGTAATTTTAAAAAAAACCAAAAATTTTGGCCATTGGTCTTTTTTTTAAAAAAAAAACGTGTTTTTTTTTTAAAAAAAACGAAACGGTTTTTTTTTTAATCCCAACCCTAGTTTTAATAGTAAAAAGTGTAAGATTCTTCACCTAGGAGGTTACTCAAAAAAAAAAAGATTTAACTAAAATATGAATGGGGAATGGCTAGAGTCTGTGGACCAAGAAAAAGATTTAAGTGTAATTATAAGAAGTAATCTGAAAGTGGCTAATCAGTGTGTTTGGAAACAAGGCATAAAGCTATTAAGATGCTAGGTATAATAAATTACAATGTCATTTACAAGAGCAAGGAAGTTATAAGTAAGCTGTATAATAGCCATGTTCAGCCAGTATTAGAGTATTGGAAGAATATGATCTAATTCTGGGTTAAGTTACTTTGGATATGTAGAGAGTAAGATATAGGCCTATACAGTTGGGTTATTATGTGGTTTGTTTGGTTTCGATAATGGTTTTGATAATGGTTTTATATGTGCATGTTTCCGTGAAGGTGGTTGCATGTTGGTTTGCCATGCAATATTAAATATTTGATAGGGCTGTGATAGCATTCGTTCTTAAGTGTTTGATGTTAATATTGGATATATGGTCGAGGCCTACCAGTGAGTTTTAAGGTTTTTAATAATGTTGAGAACTTCTATGGGAGTAAATGGGATGGGGGTCCACCACCTTATTTACTCTTATAAAAGTTATCAATATTATTGGGTGGGCAGATAAGTGGCAAATGAATTTTAATAGCAAAAAGTGTAAGGTTCTTCACCTAGAAGGTTACTCAAAAAAAAAAAGATTTAACTACAATACGAATGAGGAATGGCTTGAGTTTATGGACCAAGAAAAAGATTTAAGTATGATTGTATGTAATCTGGAAGTGGCTAATTTTTGAATAGTGTGACATAAGAATATCGCATTTGTTTTTTAGACTAGGAATTTTATGGTTTTTATTTACAGATGGCTTTGTGGGTTGGTGGTGGTTGAGTGTGTGAAGTGTGAATTTTATTTTTGGTTGGAATATTTTTTAGTGTTTTGGTATACTGTTGCCAGTTCTTATTCTGAGTCGAGTTGATTAGACTATTCTATTATTGACGTAGGTATCAGATTTAAAATGAGTGTGTAATATTATATAATTTGATTGTGTATTTTATTACTTATTTACTTGAAATTATTCTAATACAGTTTAATTTAAATTTCAGAAGCATTAATGCACAATATAATTGCAATAAAACTATTTCCATATGTTAATTTGCTAGCCAGCTGAATCAGTAAAAATTACACTCTTACATATATGTATGTAAGAAAGCTTAATTTATGTCTGACGTAAAAATTACATATGATTTATGTATATTTCCTTTAACTTAAAAGCAGGAGGAGTATATGATATTATATAGAACATATGGATGGAGGTGAATCAGCTATGTTTGTAGATTGTAGTGATACTGCAGTTATTCAGCGTAACTCCATTCAGAGTGATCATAATGAAAATAACCATGCTGTTAAGGGCGAGGTGGAAGAGGAGGCAGAAGAAGAAGAAACAAATTCTACAGTTCTTAATAATGAAGAAACAAATTCTGCAGTTCTTAATAATGAAGAAACAAATTCTGCAGTTCTTAATAATGAAGAAACAAATCTTGTAGAAGTAGAAAGGCCTGATCCAAATAAAGAAAATCCCCAAAATGGTGAGAGTGAAAAATCTGAAAGCGATGTTGAGGAAGTCAATCCCTTGGAAATAGATGATGACAAAAACGATGAAACTATTGAAGGTGTACATAATAATCAAAAGCAGCAAATAATACATCATACAAAAAATAATGGTAGACCTGCTTTCAGTAGTGATAGCGAAGATATAGATGTCAGTGATAGTGATGCAAGCTCAATTAAAAGCTATGAACACATTGGTCTAACTGATGATGATAATAGTAGCGCCGTAGAAAGTGACGGTGAAGATGCAAGCAGCCCAGATGAAGAGGCCAATAAAAAAAGCAGAACAAGATTAAAAATGTGTTTACGGAGTAACACCAACCATAAGGATGGAAAGGTAACATACACAATAAAAAATGGTACAAATGATAGTGAGAATAGCCATCTTGCTCAATATGGAATTGAAGACTCTGATGATGAGGTAAGTTTATATGCAACCATTAAAAATTTTATATTATTGTAAGTATATATACAGTACGGCACAATTATTTTATGAGATTTTTTCAAAAAATTTCAAATTTTCAACCAAAAGCGGTAAAAAAAATAAGTTAATTTGATTAAAAAAAACATTATTTGGGTGCTATTGATGATGGTGTTGTATATGATATATTGTTTAATAAGCAGTTTTGGCCACCTTTTGCATGAATAAGTGCTTTAACACGTCTTGGCATGCCAGTGATCAAAGTTCTGCACATTTCTTGAATTCGCGGAGATCGAAACCAAACTTCAATAAGACGTTCTATAAGTTGTTGTTTGGTCGTAAATGGGCTGTTTATGTATTTCATCCTTGAGTATGCACCATAACATTCCCTTAGATTCATGTCTGGAGAATTTTCAGCCCATGGGAGCACCTGAACGCCATTTTCTGTGCACCATTTCTTCACCGATTTTGCAGTATGGCATGGAGCAGAGTCTTGTTGAAATATCCAAGGACTTTCACCATACCATTCCTTTATTTGAGGTAACAAACGACCTTTAAGTACCTCTATGTACTTAAATTGGTCCATGGTTCCATCAACAATGTGTAAACGGCTTGTTCCATGCACGGAAATAGCTCCCCACACCATGATTTTTGTTGAAATTTTATTGTGGTCTTCAGACTTGAGCTAAAAAATTCTTCACCAGCTCGTCTTCGAACAGTCTGAACACGGTCATCAAGTACTGCGATGGTTGATTCGTCAGAGAAGACTACCTACATGAAAAAAGAAAATATACAGTTCATACAGTCAAGAGATGATGATGATGAATATAAATAATAAACAGTACAGTTAAAAAAAATACTGTCACAGATACTGTAACAGAAAATATTCCTATATCCACTAATAAATTATTTTTATGCACCACAACTTCTAATAATAATTAATGATCTTTGTCCAATACAAGTTAACTATAGATGTGTCATTCTTACCTTTTCCCATTGCTCGGAAGTCCACTCAACATGGTTCTTAGCCCAGGCATAACGTGTCTTCATCATCATCTCTGTAAGTCGAGGCTTCTTTCTCGGGCAATACGCTTTCAATCCAACTTCCAAAAGCCTCTTGTTCACTGTTCTTCGGGCAAGAATAACACCCTCCGCAGCCAGTTGAAAAGAAATCTGTTTGCAAGTTAATCTTCTGCTAAGAAGAGCCTCTTTTATTATCTTTCTATCCATTCTAGGAGTTGTTTTACGTTTCCGACCACATTTTCCAACCCTACTCGAGTTCAAATTTTGACTGTTTTTCCATTTTCTTTTTTATATGTTATTACCATTTACTATTTCTGGCGAATTTTTGGCTATTTCTTCGGTTTAGCGTACCTACACTTAATAGAACATTTATTTGTCCAACTTGCGTGGACTCAAGTCCTTAAATTTACCCATTTTCTAAAGTTTCTAAATAGCATAGATTTGTTAAAAATATAAAGACAAAGTCTATTTTTATAAAACACATCTGGGAACAATACATATTACTGCAAAAATAAAAATTAAAAGTCTATAAGAGGCAGAAAATTCAACTTCACAAAGCCAAACTAATACACAGAATGATTTCGTCAAAATCTCGTGCGCGGACTAATACACGTGGGTCCAAGTTATTTCTACAGTGTTGCCAGATTTACTCGAATATTAGACTAAAAGTCTCTAAAAATTAATGTTTAATAGTTGTTCGGTGCTATTGTATAAAAATAAAATGATTGCAATAATTTGAAGACTCTGATGATGAGTTAAGTTTATATGCAGCCATTAAAAATTTTATATTATTGTAAGTATATATACCATACGGTATTATTTGTACTTCTTAGATGACTTTAACAAGATGTATTACCCTTGTCAAATTTTAACAAAGAGTGGTAATTGAAATTTATATTTATCAAATAATATTTTTCCAAAGACATTTGTATATTTGGAAAGTTAGCACTGTTAAACCTGCAGTTTGCCTTCCTCATATTTTGTTTTTCAACTTACACAAGGGAATTGCTTCCTTTCTTTAACTCACTACATATATAACTTATAAATATTTGCCTGCTATAAATGATGCCCTGAAAGTTTCTTGGAGCAGCAACTAATCCATGGTACTCTTCCACTTCTTTTACCATTACTACATAACTAATAATGTCTGGTGGTGGAGATAGTAGCCTTAATTACCTATCATCAGGTGGTAGTGCATGAACTGCTTTCTTCATAAATTTCTGTAACATTTAGAATCTATTTTCCACTCCATTTAATGATTAACCTTTCTTCCATGAAACCTTACCTCCTGTTCTAGATAGAAACTATAGTTTCTTAAGTGCTCCAGTTGTTACATACTCTTGTGTTCTCTCCTATCAATTTCATTTGAATGAAGATGTGCTTAAATTTGTGCAATAATGATTGTTCCTGTATATGATTTTGTGTATACCTATTTTTCTACCCTACACATTTAGCCCTCCTTTTGCAGTTTGACAATAATTCTGCATAGTTTATAATTTATCTTCTAACTCTACAGACTATTTGAAATTCTTCAACATCTAAATTTTCAAATAGAACACATTTTCTCTTCTTACCATTCCTCTGAAATCTACCTATATTTTGAGTGATTTCAATGTTTA
>JABUQX010041669.1:37500-40000 GCA_015478945.1 Trachelipus rathkii
TATATATATATATAATAACTTTTGGTGGAGAATTTTCATATTTTTCAATGAAAACATACCTATTCTATCATATCACTCATACTTACCTAACTTACAAGTTGGAGAAGTCATTGGTTGTATATGTTCTCTTATAAAGCTAATCTTTTCATACAGCTTTATGTAAAATTTGAAGTATTTAAACTTTTAAAAACTCTTAACATTAATATGTAATATGATGATGTAATTCTTCCTATGCTTTTTTTGTGGTCTAATAAACTAAGATGGTTTGATATATTATGGATATGTATTTTGGAAAGTAATTAAAAGAGAAACTTTTAGCCTGTTAAAAAGTGTGTATATATAATTGTGAATTCATTCATTCATTTTCTGGGTGGTAATTTTTTAAACTTTACCATGCCATATTGTTGTTACGTTTCAGTCATATAATCCTTTATCTTTTCTACAGCTATTCTATAAACAAACTATTTAATATATGCCTTTAACACATTGTAAAGCCTATCTATTATTACTTGACAATTTCACATTTCAAAATAGCATCTTCTAAATGTTAACTGCTGCAGAATTTAGATACCTTAAGTTTTTAAATTAGTAATTTTTTTTACGTAATGCAGTTCCATTTGGAAATACTGTTTATCCTTCATTTGTTATATGTAAAATCATTTTTTGTGGAATAATATATATTATTCTACCTTTATGATGATTTTAGCTGTTGAAAGTAGCAAAACTCTTCCATGTATCTGTCACTAGTCAAACTATGAACATTTCTGCAAGCAGTAAGTACTTGTTATGTTCTGTTTTCAGAAACAATATAAGGTTGACCCTGATCAATACCCACTAGACTTCTGTGATATGACCATGGAAGTGAAAGATGATGAAATTGATCCAGATAAAATTTACAGCCCAAGTCAAATAAAAACCGAGATTGAGGTTTGCAAGTTACTTTATACTTCAGTATAGTTATTTCATACCTTCACAACAGTTTCTTTTATTCCTTAATTGTATTTTTTTTTTTTTTATTATTTTTTGTAAATACACTTCTACTCTTGTATGTGATTAATAAAAAAAAAAAAAGCCTTTGCCTTTTACATGTTAATGTTTAAACCTTTTGATGTTGTACATGGTCATTTCTTTTAAATTTTGTTCAAATATGGCATGTTAAATATATGGATAATTGTTTTTATTTCTTGGTATTTTATCAGTATACTTCTTTTTCTCCTTAAAATATTGTTTTGGTTAGCCTTTTATACAGTAAATAGCATGCTAAAAACAATCAAAATATTTTCTTCTTGTTTTTCATTTAGGAAACTTAAATCTCACCTGAGTATTATTATTTTAACTCTGCAGAAAATAAAATAAAACTTATACAACAGGACTTTCATACCATTATGAAAAATATTGATAGACTGATTCTCAAATAGCTGTAATTAAGGGAAAATTTTACAAAATTAATGGGAAATGGTTGTCCTGTAATATAAGAACTGTATCTTGTATATTTTATAGCTGTCCTTATATGCATGTGTATTTAAAAAAATAAAAATGCCTTTTATAGGCTATAAAATTGTTAGTGAAAAACATTCTCATGTTTTATTTTTAGGTTATAACTTTTTATTGTGAAAAGAATAACATCCCCTTTTTTATATAGACTAGATAATGTTTTAATTTGTTTATTTTTATATAAATAAGTGTTTCAAATTGATTTTTTTAGTTTGTTTCAGTTATTCATGTTGTATAAGCTTAAACAAAAAGGTGCTTCATTTGTACTAGAGATGTCAACTATTTAGCTCCCGGGCCGCTTGTAGACCTCGAGTCCTTTCTATGCAGTTTGTGAAGCTTAAATTGTATAACAAATTTAACGCCACTTCACATGAATATAAAATTGTTTCATTATAATGTATTTGTCTGTAGTGTATGCATTATAGGTGTCAAACGTGAAACCAGCTGGCCACATAAACCCTCGAGTTATTTTTGTACAATAGTATAAATATATATAATATATATATATATATGCGCGATCCATAAGAATTATCTACTACTATATTACTGTACCTCAAAGTGGTTCATAGTATGTTTTTTTTAATTTGAAGAAAGATTCAATCTTAACTGGTATAAGCATAAATTACAATCAAATTTTGGGGCAGAAAACTGTTGTTATTATTATGTAGACACGTGTATATTTTTGTATGCTTTAGTGAGCGTTTTCTTTTCTTTATTTTCAAAGTCCTATTAGAAGAGGGTTAGACAATTTTTTTTTTGTGA
Organism: Trachelipus rathkii; assembly: GCA_015478945.1. Lineage (NCBI taxonomy): Eukaryota > Metazoa > Arthropoda > Malacostraca > Isopoda > Trachelipodidae > Trachelipus > Trachelipus rathkii. Next base: position 39,757 of record JABUQX010041669.1, read on the forward strand.
AAGCATAACACTTAATTTTGGGATTTATAGGTTATATAGAAAATAGAAATAAAATATATGTTATGCGAATTTTTGTAAAGCCTCATCTTTTTGAATTTGATTTTTTTTACCTCCATCAAATAAAGTAAACGGATTTTAGATTGAATTGAACGGTAAATTAAAATTTAAATTTTTACCTCATTAACAAATGTTGAAAATTATTATTATTATTATTATTATTATTATTATTATTATTATTATTATT
>JABUQX010041669.1:42500-55423 GCA_015478945.1 Trachelipus rathkii
GGAAAGCTCCTCCCGCCCACCCAACATCCTTTCCCTCATACCCATAATTGTGAGCCCGTCACAGTCATAAATGCACCTAGGCTGCACAACACCAACGACGACCCTATCTCGTAATATCACGATCACTGTACAGGGTCATCCAATGGGCCTGGCCCACAAGCCAATCCCTTCATAAAACCCCGCCATTAACTCCTTTAGCACTTTTCTATTCGCTTTAACCAAACTTACATTCCTCATTCCTTTCAGGCACTCCTTTACTGATTCAAGTCCAGTTTCTTCGGTTTCCCAGCCCGTCGATTCCCAATAATCTACCTCTGTTACATCCGCTTAAACCATATTTGACCCTATTCATCCATCCTTCCATATGACCAAACATCTCAATGTACTCTCTATTATTTTCTCATTTACATCTTCTCACACCACACAGCCCTTTAATAAAACGTTTATGCCTCATTTTTCAATTCCGCCATCTGAGCACAATCCCATAAGAATTTATCCCATCTGAACAAACTTGCACTGTAGATCTTTCTTTTTTCTTCTTCACCTTCTCCTTTGCCCCAAGATTGGGGGTAAGGTTCGCTGTACAAGCATCGGAAAAGAAAGCAGTAGAAGAACATGACAAACGTCGAAAAGATAAGCCCAGCCTACCGCCCTCTGTACCAATTATGTGAGAAGCTAGTCAACAGACTAAGAAAAATCCACCCTAGAGCATTATGGGACCGCGACGTTGACCCCTCACTATGGTAAATACGGTCATGTAAGGTTCATCCCCTGGCCCAGGTTGGCCACATAGCCATGCCCATCACAAACCCCCCCATTCTCTCCTATCATGCATCCTTTATTCTCGCCTCTGCAAACTCACATTTCCTCCTTCAGACATTCGTTTCACCGACTCAATCCACTTCCTCTTCGTTCTCCAGCGGGCGGTTCCCAACACACTCACCACTATACAATCCGCTTAACCAACCTACTATCATTCATCCTTTCCACATACCAAATCCATCTCACATACTTTCAATTTATCTCCTCAGTTTACGCCCTTTCTTCCCCACACGCACTCTCTAATACGTTATGTCCTCATCTTTACAATTCTTCTCACACCTAGCAACCCCCTAAGATTGTTCCATCTGAACAACATTGAACTTTAGATCTATACTTCTTACTTCCAACATGATCTCACGTACTAGAATAACACAAGTAACAAGCATACCCCTCATGTAAAGACCCTACACACTCAAGACTGTATCCTTTGATTCACCAACGATTAATTGCACCAGCCACCCTTCCCTGCCCATTCACAACTTGTCTACTACACTCTGCATCGTCCTTCCCTTCTAATGCCAACATATACCCTAAATATTTAAATACTCAGACACTTGTTCTAGCTGCTCAACCATCTAACATAACTTCACACTGGGAAGATGTACCTCACTCACAACCATAAGCCTACTCTTATCCACGTTACTTTCAAGCCCCTCCTTTCAACACACCCTGCCAAAGTCTTCTCTTCATCCTCTCAAACGCTTCAGGATTCGCACACAGAACCAAATCATCCCGCATATAATAGGTAGGAGCACCTCTCTGCACTCAACGCCATCTCACCACATTTTAACACCGATTTCCTGCCATCCCCGACCCAAAGTTCTTTCATAACCCCCATGCCATATACCACATTGAATAACAAGGAACATACACAACCCTGTCTTACTCCGCCATTAATAAAAAAAAAACCAATCACCATTGACACCCAATGTATCTGCTTACACACGCTTACTCCATCGCATACATACTTTTGATCCATAGAACCTACCACCGACACCATATATCACTAACACCTGCATAGAGCTTCCCTATTAATCTCTATCATAGCTGTTGCAATCCATAAAACCTAAATACACAATTTATTCTCTTCTCCCTCATTTTCTTCAATCATTTGTTTCAATGTAAGATTTGATCCACACATCCTCTAACCACTCCTAAAGACCTTGTTCTCACCAAATCAGTCCTCAGCACTCGGACCGCACTCTTTTCGACCAAAATACCAGCATAAATACCTTCCCTACAACTCAATAAACTTATTCCCCTATAATTTCTCCAGTTTCCCTTTTCTCGCTTACCCTTATAACAAGGGTACTATTACGCTCCTCCTCCAATCCCTTGAACTATACCTCCATAAACGCTTTATTACAGAACTTCCCAATCACAATCACCATCTCGCCTCCGCTCTTGATCATTTCACTGTAATTTCATCTATACCTGCAGATTACATTCTCACTTCTCACCCTACCCCATACTCTCCTTACTTAATCAACCGTCATCCCCAATCCTATTCCTTTTGCAGCCATCAAACCGCACACTTCACTAACACCTCATCATTACTGTTAATATTGTGGAGATTTTCGAAGTGTTTCTTTCCACACTCCCCTCAAATCCGATTTTCACAGTTACAAAAGCACGCATCCCTAATTCATTATCTAAGCAAAGCTTCCGCTTATTCTCATCTCTTAACTTCGCCGCTTCCTTCAGAAAGACGTTCCTATTTCTTGTATGTTCTCATTCATCCTCTTCCAACTGTTCATTACCTCTTGTTTCTCCTACGTATACACCTTTTGAGTATTTCTTTTTTTCCTCCTTATATAATTCCAAGCATCGTTCTTTTGATACTTAAATCGTTGCTTTTAGTACATTCACCACGCTTCTTTTTTTACTTATAACCGCTTTCATCACCTTCTTCATCCTCCAACCCATTCGCTGTTAACATTCCTGTACTTCCTACTTTAGCACATCCACACACTCCTTTGCACTACTAAATAATTGCTTCCTTCATTTGCCCCAGATTTTGTTCAGTATCAACTGTTCACATTCAACCGTTTACTAGCGAGCGCTCTTCACCATATTTATCCCTTATTACCTTGTTCACCTACCTTCTCACTCTTAATTTTACCTACTTCCTTTCCGTATCACTTCCCATCCATCCAAGCCCCCACTAACTTAATTTACATAGAACAACATATGATCCGATAAACCCATTCCTAAACCCCTAACTGATTGAACATGCCACACATACTTCAACATCTCCTTCTTCACCAACGACTAAATCAATCATATTTCACTTCGATACCATTCACCTATTACCGAACTTCTAGTATAACTTATGGATACTCTTGTGTTTAAAGAAAGTATTAACTTACACACATACCTCTCTCTTTTCACAGAACTCAATCACCTTCCTACCATTCTCATTTCCTCGTCCTCGCCACCACCTCCAACACCTGTTATAACCATCCGCTTTTTTGATCAGCTACTCCAACCATTCCGGGTACCCCAGAAACTATCAATCTGAAGCTTTCGGCTGAGCGTCACCACCCCAGTCCAAAACTTCATTCAGATTATCACCAAAAATCTACTCTCTTCAACGTTCCTCAGATGGACATATACGTCACACCACCACAATACGTTGACCTTTCAAACTTAATTTTAACCATATTCAGGACTCACACAATCAAAGTCTACAATAGCTTTGTACCACAGTCACTCATCAACAATTGCAACTCCTCTCTTCCTCTCTCATTCTCTTTCACACAGCAGCACGCACACATTTCACATCACACCAATTCATCACTTTCTTTCATCTTTGTTCAGTCCCAGCGAGCAATAAAATTTGACCTTTCTAAATACAGTCCATCACCTCTCTCCTCTTCTCCTCAACATTTATTCCCTCTGACATTCCATTTACCCATACGATTAATACAATTTCGCCGAAAGTTAAAGGTCATTTACGGGCGATCACGAACTTCTCCGAGGCCTGCATTAGCGATTCCTGGCAAGAAATAGAGTGTAGTAGGCAGCCAACTCCATGTACTAGACTTGTATCAGAATGCATAGGCAAATAGTGTCATCGCATGTGGAAAGTTCTTCAATTTCATTTGTATAGGGATATGAGTAGTAGAAATGTCTGTAAGGTGTTATCAGAGTGGGTGTGGTACTTTACTCATGTTGTATATGATACTGTGGAAAATGGTGGTTAGTAATATGTTTCCTTAGAGAGATGAGTGGTGTGAAGAATATGACCGCAAAAAGAGGAAGGGGCACCCTTGTACCAATTGTACCATTGCGCGCACCACTGTAGCAGTCTATGCACTCTTATTCCATACCATTAGTTTCAGCTTCTACTATACCAACACCGGTAACAACATAGCCCCTCATGCAGCCACACATCAAAACTTAGTCCCTTCCATTCAACCAAAGATTTAATTCCCCCAGCCGACTTTCCTACTACACCGCATCATCTGTTCCTTTTTATCCAACTATATAGCCTATATATTTTAAACTCAGATACTATGTCCAGTTGCTCACCATCGTGCCAACTTGATTTCACACTATGGACTCTCCTCATCCACCACCATCACCTTAAATTTTATCCACATTACTTTCAAACCCCCTCCTTTTACATACCACTTGCCAAACCCCTACCAATCCTCTCAAGCTTTTTTTCACCTTGTGAAATTAATTTCTTTAAAAAACCTCAACTTCTACAAATCTCCCTCTCTAGACCCCCTAACTTTCCTATCTCTTTCGACGGTTCTCTCGTTCTCCTGTTTTGACAATAAAACATCCTTGGCCTTAACATCAACAAAAAAATGTCTTGGAAACCTCACATCACAATGGTTGCAGGCGGCCTGAAAGTAAACTGGAGTCTTGTTTAGCTGCGATGACTTTTTTCTCTTCACAAGTTCTCCAGTTATACAATGGGTCTCAATCCGCCCTTGTATGGTTGTTTCTCATATCTGGGGGGGCTCAGGTTTCACCAGGCTTTTGGATAGGGTTAAGGCTAAAGCTAAAGACTTATAAACTGTCCTGTTACTTCTCGTTCACCGTTACCTGCTATCTTTGCGGCGCGGATGTTGGTGCATTTATCTCTTTTCGTATAGGTACCGTAAGCGGCAGGTGCTCGAGGGAAGTTTCCACTCGCGTACCTCCACCTTTACGTAGCCCTCGTAGCCACAAGGGGTGTTGTGTCCGGCACATTGAGTTTTGTGTTTGATGTTAGATAAGCAACTCCAGACTAGTTAGCTGCGGCGCCTCCTTCTTTCCAGCCACTCCTGTTCTGTGGAATTCTCTTCCATCTTTCTGTGTTTCCTACTGAATTTATTGCTCACTTTAACGCCAGCGCGTCTGTGCTCATCTGCGTAATTTGCGTTAGTTGAATTTCTGTTGAATTTAGCCCCTCCTTGAATAGGCTTTGCCCGTGAGCGGTGGTGTAACTGTAAAAAAAAAACCAAAATCCCCAAAAAGAATGTTTCAAGCGTACTTTTAAATCTCCAGGCAGGGCACCCTCCACTCTCTTACATTCTCTATCAGACAAACACTCTCCCTTGCACCCCTACCTTTAATTCTTTCATCACCTCATCCATATATAAATTAAATAGACATGGAGACCATAACACATCCCTGCCTCACCTCTGCTATTGAATAAACATTCACTCTTCATTCCATTTATTTTTACATACGCTTGTCACCCCATTCGAACAGCCTCATATTATCGACAAACTGCACCACGAGTTCTCTATTATTTCTGTCAAATGCTCTTGCAAGTCCATAAAACCTCAAATACATTATTCACACCATTTTCTCACTTATTCACTTCAATGTAAAAATTTGATCTACACATCCTCTGCCACTTTTAAATGCAACTTGTTCTTCAGCAATCAGTCTCACAGTCACTTTATGCATTCTTTCAACCAAAATGCCAGCATATATCTTCCCTATAACACTTAATAAGCTAATTCCCCTTTAATTTTTCAGTTTTCTCCCTTGCCCTTATTTATGGTTACTATCACTGCTCTCCTCCAATCCTTCGGAACAACATCATCCACAAACTGTTATAAATCTTCCAATTCAGTCAATGACAATTTCGAATCCATCTTTATCAATTTCACCAGTGAAGCCCTGCGCGCAGGGTTTGCCACGATTGGGACAATCGGATTGTTCCCCAAATGGGTTTTTCAGAAAAACCCACATTGAAAAACCCTGAAAAAACCCAAATTTGGTTTTTAAAAAAATTTATAGAAAAATAAGAAAATGTTTTTTTTTTTAAAAGAGTTATTTGGAAATTAAACCACATAGTACATTTATTTAATTTTTTCTTATCTTTCAAAGAAACAATTTTAATTCCTAACAAATTATTTATTTTGGTGTTTCATTTGGAATCACCTTCATTTGTCATGGGCTCCACATATATTTTGAACAACTTGCTGGCCTTTGTATACCAATGCCTGTTTCTTAGATTAGACGACAGATTATTGCCAAATCGTCGAGAACACCCTTTCCAATAGAGGCTAGAGACTTGTGGATGGCAGCTTAAAAGATCTGAGCAGAATATGCAGAATCCTTTTGGCAAGAGATTGTTTTTTGATGTTTTTTCCATAATTTTCCACCATTTTGAAGGACAAAAAAAAAAACTGAAAAACCCAAATTTGGGTTTTTTTCAAAAAAAAGCTTATAGAAAAATGCACAAAAATGTTTTTTTTTTTAAAAAGAGTTAATTTGGCCATAAAACCATAATACAGTTTCCTCTTTATAATTTTAATTCAATTCAAAAAATTTTAATTCCCTAACAAATTATTCTATTTTGGTGTTTCATTTAAATCACCTTGATCTTATTAAGAAATTTTAATATCTTTGACATTTTGATGGCCTTTTGCATAACTAGCCTGTTTCTTAGCTTAGACCAGATATGGCCAATTGTCGAGAACACCCTTTCAATAGAGGCAGAACTTTGTGGACAGCTTAAAAGATCTGAGCAGAATATGCAGAATCCTTTTGGCAAGAGATTGATTTTTTTGATGTTCGTCTTTCCATATTTCCAACTTTTGAAGCCAAAAAAAACCCTGAAAAAAAACAAATTTGGGCTTTTTCAAGAAAATAATTATGAAAAATAAAAAATGTTTTTTTTTTTTAAAAACCACGCACTTTGATCTGGAAATAAAAAATATGTCATTTCCCCTTTAAATTTTAATGGACTAAATTTTGATTCCCTAACAAATTATTTATTTGGTGTTTCATTTGGAAATCACCTTCATTTATTAAGAAATTTATATATTTGACAAGCCTTGCTTGCTGGCCTTTTGTACACCAAGCCTGTTTCTTAGCTTTAGACCAGATATGCCAAATGTCGAAGAAACACCCTTTCAATTAGAGGCAGAACTTGTGTGAACGCTTAAAAGATCTGAGCAGAATCCTTTTGGCAAGAGACTGTTGCTTTTTTGATGTTCGATGTGTTTTCCATAAATTTCCATCTTTTTGAACTACACGTGCGAAAACCCTCGTGAAAAAAGCCAAATGTGGGTTTTATCCAAGATTAAATTTAAAATATTAAGAACAATGTTTTCTTTTAAAAGAGTTGTTTTTTAATTAAAACCATTTAAATTTGCCGTAAAATTTTATCATTCCAAAAAAAATTTAATTCCCTAACAATTATTTATTTTGGTGGTTTGAATTCTGGCAAAACCTTCAAGTGTATTAAGAAATTTATATATTTGACCAGGGTTGGCAAAAAACCCGGGTTTTTCATAAAAAACCCAACGCAGCTAGTTATTAAGTGGGTTTGGGGGTTATTGGGTTTTTTGGGGTATTTGTATATTTTTGTCAGAAAAACTTTGTTTATGTAGACAAATCAATCCTGCTAATGTCAACGTAAGTGTAAGATACCACAGTTTCCAAATTTAAAATAATTTATGATGAGAGAAACTGCAAAGTTTAACTACAGCTTAAAAATGTATTTCTGATTATTTTTATAAATTTAATTACTAATGCAGTTTATTATAGTATATATATATATATTATAATATATTATTATAATATATAATATATAATATATATAATATTATATATATATATATAGTTAGTTAATATATAATTTATATATAATATATATAATAATATTATGTAATATATATTACAAATATTGTTTTCAAAAAAAAATATATATATATATATACGATATATATATATATATATATATAATAATATCTATATATATAATATATATAAGTAATATATATATATTTTATAGATAAATAAAAAAAACTTGTATACAGTAATGTTTTACATTAATAGTATATATATACTAATATATATATACTATATATATTTATATATATATTATATATATATAATATATAGTATATATCTCTATTATATATTATATATATATATATATAAATATATTATATATTATATATATATATATTTAATATAATCTTAATTAAAAATGTATTTAGTTGTTACTTTTGAATAATTTATTTTACTTTCAGATATCCTTTTGATATTGCAACTATTTAATTAAATACAATCTTTAAAACAATATACAGGATATTTAAAAATGCCAAAGTATCATTCGGAGGAAGATATAAGGCTAGTGAATGGAAGGAGGGGACAGTATTAAGTGACCAACCAAACAGAGTTCTTTGTAGTAATTACTGCAAAGAGAATATAACAAAAAAAATAGAAAGGGTTAAAATCCATTTAGAGAAATGTAGAAGTTCAGGATAAACAGAAAGATTCTTTTCAACGTTTGGTATTATTTGGAAAAAAATGTGAAAATAGATTTGGCAGAAAAAAGGCTGAAATGCTTGAACAAATTTACAGGCACTTAAGATAAAAAAATAATACAATTCAGATTATTGATACATAGTATTTCATTACATTTTAATATGAAAAACATAAGTTCATAGTATTTACTTTGTTTATAAATTTAAGATTAAATTATGAAATTGCAAAAAAAAATTTTTATCTATGCATGATAATATGGAACATTACGACTCGTCTTTAGGTGGCATGCGATTTTGTTTTTTGTTTTTTTTGGTGCGTGTTTGTTTATTGGATTGGGGGGATTGATTGGGTGCACATCTTTGAATTATATATATATTTACCTTCAGTTCAAAAGTTGACTAAATATTCAGATTTTTTAAATGCATAGATTATAAAATAAATTTTTTTTTTATCTTCATTTATACTGGCTAGGAAACCCATGGTACTATGGTCTTCCATTTAATTGATTTAAATTCAAAATATTAGAAGTTAGAGACAAAAACCCATAGAAGTTTGGGTTTTTGGTGGGTTTGGGTGGGCCTTTTGGTGGGTTTTTGGGTTTGGGTTTTTGGGTGCCAACCTGATTTTACAAGCTTGCTGGCCTTTGTACACTAATCCTTTTTCTTAGCTGATAGGACCGAGATATGGCCAAATGTCGAGAACACCCTGTCAATAGAGGCAGAACTTGTGGACAGCTTAAAAGAAATCTGAGCAGAACCATATGCAGATCCCTTTGGCAAGAGAGGTGTTTGTTCTATTTCCGCTGTGAAGTGTTTTCAATTACCTTTTATAAGGGTATGCTTATCATGTTCTTAATAAATGTTTCAATCGAACATAGAGGATGGAAAAAAATTGTTATCTTTATAGCAATGCCATGAAGGTGCGAAACTATTCATGGTTGTATAACTTCAACCAGGATTCAGCTTCATCTTGCTGCTGACTGGATTAATTCAGATCAAAAATGGTTAAAATATGATTATATATATTATATATATATATATATAATATCTATATACTAATATATATATATATATATATTATTATATATAATTAATATATATATAATATATTATATATCAGGCTTATATATGTAGTTTCATTAAACAGCAAATAGTCATTTTTTCAATCCGATACTCTCAAAAACATCTGGTTGCTACTGATGTTTTACTTATAAATTGTATTTTCAGCTTAAAATTTACATACATATCCCATTATGTTTGGATCCTCAGAGGTTGGCTACATAAAAGAATGGTTCTAAAGCATCCTCCATTCGTTTCTTTACATTGCTTTGTAGGCAGTTAAATTTCCGGATAACTTCCGGATAACATTGGCATTTTTTTTAAAAAGAAAACATTTAATATTTTTTTAGATAGTAAATTTTAATTAAAAATCTAATTGTAAAAACATAATAAGTAATGAAAACAATATATATATATATATAATATATATATATATATATATATCGATAATAAAATATATTATATATATATATATATATCTATATATATTATATTATTATATAATATATATATATATATATATATATATAACTATAATGAGGTTTAAACCCATTTTTCAAATCTGTGTCAAAAATAAATCCTGATAAAAATACCAAAATCCTGGGTTTGTTTTTCTCTGTCCTTTTTCTGAAAAAAACCCGAAAAAAACCCTGGATCTTGGGTTTGCTTTTTTTTGAAAACCATTTTTTGGCAAAGCCCTGAGTGATGGGCGCGCTGATTTCCGCTCCCTGGATTATTATAATTGCTTGATTGGGCAGCTGGTTTCAACACTTTCTGGAAAGTCAGGTAAAAAAAATTGGTCAGGGAAAAGTCAGGGAATTCAAATTCAAAATATCTGAAAGTCAGGGAAATTTCACAAAAGTCAGGGAAATTTTAAATTGCTCAAAACATAATGTAGTTTTCATATTGGAACCAAGTTACATATTTTTGATATATTTTTTTTCCTTAACTGAATAATTGTGGAATGAGAGATGTATTGATAAGTTGAATAAAAAGATGGCGAGATGACATTCCATTAAGAATCTACTTCTATCCTTTTCTTTCTCTATTTTTAGTGTGTCACTATTACCTACTATTCTTCCTATTCAGTTTGTAGCAGGTTGTTCCAAGTTCAATCCTTCCGATGAAGGTTGACTTGTGGTATAATGGATGTGTTTTAGCTAGTAGTGCTTATGACTTAATCTGTTATATCTTTTTCTTTTGTGTGAATTGAATAACGTGTTTTTTTTTTTTTTTTTTTTTTTTTTTTTTTTGAGGTGTTGTACGAAGTGATTTTTGATTTTTTGTGCAGTTGTTTGAAGGTTTTTATTATTTATTTATAAAATGACTCAAAAAAAAAAGCTTAACTTTAACGACCAGTGGGTCGGACGGTACTAAGACTGAACCTTGGATTCAGTTTCTGTAACAGATTTACATGTCTCGCTTCTTATATATTATGGAAAAGCATTTCTCTAGGTCCAGTAAAAATAGCCTGCTCACAAACCCAACCAACTAGAGCATTTTTGCACTTAGATCTTAATACTGACAAACTTGAATGCCAGATCTGTGCAAATCAAAATGACAGAAGATCATTAACAATGGATGTCCTCTTGAAGTACAAGCCTGTCCACCTGGCTCTCATCAGTTCGGCATCCAGTACTAGTGTTTCATCAGCCAGAACGAAGGGAAACAAAGATTTGATTTAGTTGCTAGATGGCCATTGTTACACAATAACGCGATCACAGATTCTGTGCTGAGAAGAAAAAGCACAATACTCTACTTTGCAGGGAAGCTCATTCTTCCCTTGAATTAAAATTCAAAATATTTTTTGAATGTGAGATGTCCTTCTAAGAGACTTGATGAGTTTTTTTTTCTTCTATAGCGCCTGAGAATCAATGTATGCGGGATTGTGGCAAATTATTAAATTATTAGAACTGATATTTTCGCATGGAAATACGACAGTGGAAGGAGGGTTTTCTATAAATTAAGCATTTTAGTGGAGAATCTAAACAGACAGGAGTCTAATTTCTACAAAGAACAGCACAATTGCTATAAATCTCAATGAAAGATTCATAAAATATTTCAACTCAAAAAATATTGACAAATGTAAGAGCTGCCCATAGGATAGCTATGAAGAACATCTCAAAGAGTCAAAACAGGAAAGAAAAAGAACAGAAATAAAAGGTTGACCAAAGATATTATCCATCACAGGTCATCAAACTTGAAGAGCAGCAGAAAGATGTTAAAACTGAAGGCTTTAACAGAAGAAGAGCTATAGAAATCAAGTCAAAAATTCAGATGCTTGAGAGAAAAAGTTAATCTAAATCTCCCCATTAAGAACTTTTGTGATTACAGTGGACGCTATTTATCACCTAGGCATTAATTAAGCTTTAATTTTTCTTTTTGTATAAATAAACTGTTTCTTTTGGAAAAATAAATAAGCGGTGCTTGACGGCTTAATGGGTAACGGTATAAGGCTGATTAACTAAAAATAAAATTATTTTTTAAAAATTCATCCATGAATGATGAACAATTTCTAAGTAAAAATTTTCAATAATTTAATGAATGAACTGAGTAAATAGGCTGCAAATAATAATTAATCAGATATTTTATACACCCAAAATAACGAACACGCTGGTCAGGGAAAATTTGCAGATCTGGTCAGGAAATCAAATTCAAATTTTCAGTGTGAAGCTGTTTTGGGGACTTATCGACCAATTTACAGCATAGTTAATCGTATGTCGAGAGAGATTACCCGATCTGTTTGTCATTCCTATATTCTCTCTCTTGTTCCACGCCATATCCTGGTGGGATGTCCAGCTTTAAGGAACTCTAGAAATATTCTTCCCTTCTATATATAATTCATTATGAACACATCTTTCTTATATATATATTATATATATATATATATATATATATATACTATATATATATATATATAGAGGGTATATATATATATATAATATATATATATATATATACTATATATATATATCTATATCTCGTGGCGCAGGAGTTGAGTCACGCCTCTCAAACGAGAGGACTGCTGGTTCCAAATCCTCCGCGAAATCAGTTTGGGTTTTATCTACATGGGGCAAGAATTAAAACTTGACTGCTAACACGTTGGTGCTATGGTTTGGGATAGCCGGCCTTAAAGTTTCGATTTCCTGTGGTCCCCCGTGCCCCTGCATAGGGATAAAGCACTTTAAAAGGTATTATATATATAACGTATAGTATATATATATATTATATACTATATATATATAATATATATATAATATATATTATATATTATATATATTATCTTTTATATATACGGGTTACGATCTTTCA
>JABUQX010041670.1:12500-20000 GCA_015478945.1 Trachelipus rathkii
GGGAGTGTCCTTTTGAAGCTGGAGCCTGTCCTCGGTTCAACTCTACTCCCTGTGCCTCAATACTAATACTTTTACTCAATGCTGGAAGCGCGCTTTTATTCAGCCAATCCCCCAAAAAGGTAACCGCTCTGATCCTTCTAACTATTGACCTATTGCTTAACTTGTATTCTATCTATTAAAATCTTTGAAACCTCCTTAACTCTTATTGATCGAGTCATATAGCAATCTCATTCCTTCTTTCAGATCCGCCAGTATGGCTTCGACGTTTCCTATCTCACTGATATTGGTCTCTGCCCTTAAGGACGGTGCTGTGTCCTTGTGTGGTAGCGCTTTGACATATCTAAAGCTTTTGGCCAGGTATGGCATGCGTCGCTACCCTCTTAGCTACCTTCCTTTGGATTTCCTCCTTCGCTTTGCTAACTCTTGTCTAGTTTTCTTCAGATCGTTCCATTTCAGCTCTTGTTGATGGAGCAACCTCTTCCTCCTTTCTTATTACCTTGTGGTGTTCCTCAGGGTTTCTGTTTTATCTCCAACTTTATTTCTACTTTTCATCAACGATCTCTTCAGCTGCACTTCTACTCTGTTCACATCTTATGCCGATGACTCAACTCTCCATTCCTTCACCATTTCAATTGTGCTCCTTCGTTTGTATCTAGAATTCCTCTCGTCTACAGCTTTTTGATTCAATTCTTGCCGATTTGGTCGGTTCAGTGGGAATAACCGTAACGTTGTGAAGTTCAACTCTTTGAAAACTCAACTTCTTCATATCTCCTCTCTAAACACCTCCGCAACTTTTCCTATCCCCTTTGACGCCGTAAATGTTACCCGTAAACTAACAATAACATCTTGACTAATACATAAATAGTAATTGGTCTTGGAGACCCTCAACATTACATCGTTGCTAAATATGGCCTAAAAAAAGCTGGGAATTCTGTTAAGATTGCGTGAATTTTTTTCTTCTGCTCAAATACTCCAGTTATATAAAGGTTTTTAATCGTCTGTATGAATACTTTTCCACATTTGGGGTGGATCCGTTTCCACCCTCCTTTGGAGTTGAAGCTAAGGCTAAGAGGCTTATAAACTGTCCCATTCTTTCTGACTCCCTTTGACCCTCTTTCTCTGCTTCGTGGCGTTGGTGCCCTATTCTCTTTTCTATAGTATTATCAACGCGGTGCTCGAGAGAGATTGAACCTCTCGCAATTCGCATCCACCATGCGTCGCCTCGTAACACAAGAGGTCTTGTTCTCTCATGAAACTTGTGTGAATATTGGAGACTCAAGGATCACTCGTTGTGTTACCTCCTTCTTTCAGCCACATCTGTTTTGTTGAACTCCTTGCCTTCTTCTATTTTCCCTGCAATATTTAATCTTCTATTTAAGTCCGCATCTTCGCGCCACCTGAGGAAATTGCGTTAGGCAAGGGACGGGGTTTACTTTCCATTTGTTTTTTGTTTTTTCTTTTTTGTTTTATTTTTTTTATATTTATTATTTTTTTTTTGCTTCTCCTTTTGAAAAGGGTCCTGTCCGTGAGTGCGGCATCACTGTATATATATATATATAATATATATCTATATATATATATATATATATATATATATATAATATATATATATTATAATATATTTTATAATATATATATATATATATAATATATTATATATATATATTCTTAGTAGTATATATATATATATATTATATATATATATAGTATATGTAATATATATATAATTATATTATATTATATATATATTATAATGAATTATTATATATTATATTATATATATATAAAGGTATATATTATATATATATATATATTTATATTATATAATATATATTCCCCTTCAGTAGGTGTATTAGCTACAGATTCATCAGAGTAAATAAGAGTATGAAATGCTGGTTTACAAAAGATTTTTTTTTGAAGCAAGAAAACTAACGGTGTAGGATCATTTATGTTTTTGTGCAAACACGCCTAGCACGTCTGATTATTCATGGTTTCCAGAGGTATGCAGAATGAACAAGTATATGGTTAAACAGATAGTGTTTCCATTTAAGAATGTTACATTTTCTCCTCATATAATGGTACAGATAACAATTGTAAACCGAACCATAATTTTAAAGGGAAAAGATATCAATATCGGTCTCTCTCGATCATTTTTTTCCTTGACTGTCAATTGTCTGAGGATATTTAATACTCTCATTAGAGTTATTACGAGAGAAAATGACAAACTGTGGTTTGCTGATTATCATAAAAAATGAATGATCTTCAACTGATTGGAGTACAATGAATGACAGATTGTTAGATAATGAAGTCATTGGAATGGGAAACATTTATTTTTAATCAGCGATATCGTACTGGCAGAGAGATTATTAAGTTCTTGCAACCTTAACATAATTTGCAGAGTAACGTCATATGTATTACTGAAAGTTAGCGTACTTTAAATTCTGGCCTGTATTTTCTTAGTTCTTACTGAGCCTTAGTCGAAATGATTATAAAAGTTGTGCCGTCAATTGAAGTAATATTTGGGAGAGAACTTTGCTTGACTATTGTTGAGATGCACAACATTCTAATGTTGGTGGCTGACGGAGTTTGTGTTTTTCACTCAAGAAAAAGAACATTTTCTTTATATTGGCACCAGCATTTCTCATGACACAATGAACATCATTTTGGGATAGGTTCCATTTCGTCACATTTCCATTAAAGAAAGCATTGAGAGATTCATGCTGTAAGAAAAAACATCGCAGTTCAGAGCATGAAATCATATATTTGGCCTTTGAAATATTGTCAAGCCCGCATAAATACTCAGAGAATACAAAGAAACTGCTGATTGAGTATCTTGACCATTCGTCGAGGAAAGCTTAACTTGGGTGATTGTTTTGATAGAGGTTTATTAATTCCGAAACTTAGTTTTTAACCATGCATAGCAATTAATCTTTCAAATAATATCTAACGTAAGTATTTTTTTTGAGGGTGGTTGAAGAGACCGATACTTTCGTTAGCCTACAAAGCCAAAAAATTTCAACGTGACGAGAAACAGAAAGAATCGTCCCATTATATAACTTCTGTAAAATTGTTAACTATATCCATCCTTTACAATTTTTCGTTGCGTACTTTGCCGGATATATTTGGAATTTTTATATTAATTTGATCAAGAGTAATTTTCCTTCTTTTTAAACTTGGAATTGGGATTCCTTTACTCTTTACTCATTTTCCTTTCTACATTTTCCTTGTGTTTGCTGCTTGGATTATTCTATACCCAGATATTCTTCCATTCGCGAGAATAATTAGCGGGATTGCAAAGTGTAGCGGTTGGTGAAATGTCATGGAAACAAACGAAGTAATCCAAACGCACACTGGATAAGGATGTCATAACGGAATTGCTTCATCAGTTGATTTCGAACGTACTCACAAGTACGAGCCTATCAATAATTAATTAATATTGCTAGATTTCGTTGTGACTCAAATTACGCCCACCTAACCTTGAGACGCATGAGTCAACTCTTTAAATCATTTCTCAAAGTTTGCTAAATTTTTCTAACAAGTCCCATCAGAACAATTTCTATTCACATTCCGAGTGTCCGCGTGGCGAATGCATAATTTATTTTTTAATATGGCGAAAGTCAATGCGAATATTTAAAACAACCCGAATAAATAATATATATAATATATATATTAGTTATATATATAGTATATATATAGTATATAATATTATAAATATATAATATATATCATATAATTATACTATAATATATATATATATAATAATATATATTATTATATTTATATAAATATATATTATATATATTATATATATATATAATATAATGGTGAAATTTGGTTTAAAGCTACAAACTCATATCTCAAAACTACAATAGCTACGGGAAAAGGAATACATTGCGGGAATGCTGGTCCAATTATAGTGCGAGAAAAGGTTAAAAAGAAAAAAAAAAAAAAAAAAAAAAAAAAAAAAAAAAAAAAAATTAAAAAAATATATCTCAAAAAGCTACAATAGCTAAGCGAAAAGGAATAAATTTTTGGAATCCTAGTAAAATTTTGGATAGGAAAAATGTAAAAAAAATCAAAAAAAATATAACAAAAGAAATAATGTTAATATTTAGTAATCTGATTAGAAAGAGCCTATTTAGAGACTTTTATTGGTTACTCGTTAAAATAATTAGACTTTTTTGTGAATTTTGTTTTGTTTTTTTTTTTTACTAAAGAATACCCCAGGGTATACCGCAAAGATGTTGTCATGTCAGTCGGGGTCTCTCGCCTTCCGGGAACTACGGGTAGACTGTATTTCCCCCCCGCCGGGGAGGGTCTCCGGAACCCCCGTCTTTGGTTTTGGGTGTCGCGGGGGTTCTCCGCCTCCCCTACGGGTATGGAAACGTCCCCCTGTGTTCCCGTCGGCCTCGAGCCCCCTAATTTGCCCGTGTAATACTTTACAAATAATATTTAATAATATATACTATGTCCCCTGCTCCTAAAAACAAAATAGCCAATATTATTTTATTTATTTATTATTTTTTTTTTTACATTTCCTAACTAAAATTTTACAAGGATTCCAAAATGTATTCCTTTTCGCTTTAGCTATGTAGTTTTGAGATAATGTTTTTTTTTTTTAAGTTTTCCAGGACTAACTTTTTGCAAGGTTCCAACAATGTATTCTTTGTAATTCTTAACATAGTTTTTGAGATATGGATCGATGATAGTTGTAGTTTTAAACCAAATATACCCTATATATTATATATATATATATGTAATATATAGTTTATATATATATATATATAATATATATAATTATAATATAAATACTATATATATATATATATATATATATATTATGATATATATATATAATATAGATTATTTTTGCACCTTTTCTCTAAAAAAAAAAAAAAAAAAAGGTATGTCGATAAATAGTTATCTCGATTCAATAAATTTAAACTTTGTTTTTGGGATTTGCAAAAATTTTTTTTCGTACAGCATGAAAAATGTTTATAATATATGGCAGTAATAGTTGCAGTTGGTGCCTATAATATTGATATTTGTTTTTTTCATATATTCACACTCTTCAAACACAGAAATTTATTAACATTATGATAACTGTGGTAAAGAGAACCAAAAGAAAACTGGCCCAGCTCCGAAGCATACTCTTTGAAACAACGGGATGTATGCCTTCTGAGCACATGTCAAAACTCGATTACATAGGCTATAATTAATATCAGGCTATAGAATACTTAGGGTTACATAGGCTATGATATAACAAATTTAACCGAACAATAAGTTTAGAGGAGGAAAATTTTTTTTAAAACAGAATGAACCTGCTCATCCAATCGACGATAACAGCAACCTTACCATCTTTTCGGAAGTCAACGTAGCGTTCTTAGTGTAAAAGTTTTTGTAGTCATTCCTAGGGTAGTTAGCGTGGAAACTACTCTGAGTTCTTACGCTAGACAGATTAAAGTGCAAAAGATGTCTTTAATAAAGTTTGAACTACAGGTGAGAAAGTATTAATATAATTTAAAAACTAAATGTAGGATTAGAGCCAGAGTTACTCAGATATCACTATAGCGTATAAATTGACGTATTTTATTAAAGCAAACACAAGGGGTGAAGCAATCGGAGTGTTTTAAGAATGGTTATGAACGTATATATATATATATATATACTAAATATATTATATTATATATATATTATATAATATATATATGTATAATATTTATCTATATATATATATTTATATATATAACTAATATATATATTTATATATTATATATATATATATTAATATATAGTATTATATATATATATAATATAGTTATATATATATTACTATATATATATAATAATATATAATATATAAAATATATATATATATTATAATATTAATATATAATAATAGTATATATTATATATATTTATATACTATATATATATAATATATATATATATATATAACTATATATATATACATAATATTATATATTATATATATATATATATATATATATATATATATATATATTAATATATTATATATATATATATATATTATATATAAATCTTTTATATCTATAATATATATATAATATATATATAATATCAGAAGCGACCTCCTGCAACTCGTGCTACTCCCGTGCTCAGCTCGAGTTATTATAGAAAACGATCTATTTTTGCAATTTTCATAATGTTACGTTAAAATTCTCTTATTTTTTTCTGCTAAAGTGGTCAAATAAATGAAATTATTATGCAAAATTAAAACGAGAATACCGCTATTAAAATACGCTTTTAACCCATTAAAAAGGCGGCGTTCATGCCCATATCGGATGGCGGAGACGGCATCTGTGAATTTAGATTGATTTTAAATGTTAAAGTTAATCCTGGAATCAAACTACAGAAAAAGAACTTATTTAACATATATCTATATATATATATATATATAATAATATATATATAATATATATATATATATATATATATATAATATACTATATTATATTATATATATATATATATATATATATATATATTTATATTATATATATGCTGACCCCGCCCATCGTTAACTATTTTCTCTGTCTCAATACTAATACTTTTCCCTAAGTGTTGGAAGCACGCACATGTCCAATCATTTCGAAAAAAGGAAGCAGCTCTGATCCTCTAACTAATCGCCCTATAGCTTCTCACTTGTATTCTAATATAAGATCTTTAAAACCCTACTCAACTCTCATTTCTTAGATCATCTGGAGTCTCATTCACTTCTTTCCGTCGCCAGTACGGCTTTCGCACTAACGAGTCTACTGGCGATAATACTTTCCCTATCTATATGTTTATGGTTTTCCCGTCCTCAGGAACTACGGAGATTTTGTGGTGGCGCTTGACATATCAAAGGCATTTATTTGACCGGGTATGGCACGCGTCCCTGCTCTCCAAGCTCCCTCCTTGGGTTTCCTCCTTCTCTTGCTTACTTATGTCTAGTTTTTCCTTTCAAATCGCTTAATATTGGCTGTTGTTGATGGGAGCGACTTCTTCTTTCTTTCAATAGTGGTGTTCCTCAGGGTTCTGTCTTTAATTCTCCTATTTATTCCTACTTTTCATTAATTGATTCTTCTCACCTGCACATCTACTCTATCCACTCGTAATGCCGATGACGATCCCTCTTTCGCTTCAACTCATTTTCAATTCTGCTCTCTCTTACTTCTCGAATTGCCTTCTCGTCTTAATCTTTCCGTTCTATTCTCGCTGACCTGGAATAGAATTTCCGGTGGGTCGTCTCAACCTTGTGAATTCAATTCTTTAAAAACCCAACTTCTACAAATCTCCCTCTCTAGAACACCTTCCAACTTCCTATCTCTTTCGACGTTCTCTCGTCTCTCCTGTTGACAATATAAACACCTTGGCCTTAACATAAAAAAAAAAATGTCCTGGAAACCTCACATCAACAACGGTTGCTAGGGCTGCTCAAAGAAACTGGAGTTCTGTTTAGACTGCGCGAGCCTT
>JABUQX010041670.1:22500-25000 GCA_015478945.1 Trachelipus rathkii
GTGCAATGCCAGATAGAATTAGCTCGCACTTTGCACACTCCGAGGGACCCTTTCCACGGAAGCTGTAGTCATTCCATGGGAAATCAAAGAAGTACGACGGCAAGTCGTCGGACTTGCTGTCGTACTATTTGCAGCATCGAAGTGCCAAAAACTTTTCTCGCAGTAGGTGAGGGTCTTTCCTGATGAAGACTTGAAGAGAAAGAACAGAAAACAGATATGAGAGAGATTGGAGAAACCCAGAGGAGGGAAGAATTTAACAGAATAAGATGAAGGACTAGATTAGGAAAGGTCTAGAATGTTGGATTCATCTCAAAGATGATCAGAGATACGGGTAGGGAGCTGCAGCAAACTGTTCGAGGTCATTTTGAATAGAAAAGTTGGTAGCAAGCTGCCCAATTGTATCAGAGATTTAGAGGAAAGCAAATTGGCGAGGTGAACGTTGGAAATTGCACCAAAGAATGAATATTTCAGAAAATGTGAAAAGAAGAGAGAAATGTGTTCTAATTTTGGAGTTAAGTAGTCGAAGAATTTAGGATAGTCAGTTGAGTTTAGGACCAATATACAAAAAAGATGAAATTTAGTCTGTAAATTGAAAACGATAAACAAGAGCCTTAGCCTAGAAATATTTGAAAAAACTCAAATCAAGACACGGGAACAAACATCTTTGCACACATTGGCCCAACAACGGCCTTTGGCTGAAAATTGAAGTAAGAGATAGTAGAAGTCAACACAGTAGAGTTTGAAGTCAGAAAGCTCGAACACCTAAGTTTCGGTTAAGAATCAAGACACGGGAAAAAACAACAGCATTGTAAACATTGACACAACTGCCTTCGGCTGAAAATTGAAAGAGAAAGTAGGAGTCAACAGAGTAGAGTTTGAAGTCAGAACGCTCAAAAACCTAAGTTTCGGTTAAGAATAAGAGATGAGATTTAGAGGAGGAGAGGTGATGTTCAGCAAAATTAAAATTAGATTTAAAACCGAGAGTTACACAAATTTATGAAGAAAGGAGACCGTACATCAAAACAGGCCGCCAATTCCGTGACGGCACCAACTTCATCACCGGAGAATGTTAATGGCCTTTAATGGTGATGAGAGTAGGGTAGATAAGGGGTTATTTTTGGAAGCCACACTTAAAGGGTTATTCGAGACTTATCGCGTGGAAGCCATTTTTTCACATTATTTATTTTCTTTTTAAAAGGTAAGTGTTGTCTGTAATTGTATTTTATTGTGTGTGATAAGGAAGAGCTTGCTCCAATGTAAGAAAAATGTGGATATGAGCGCAAAAGGGAAGAACAATTAGGCACTGGAGTGCCATGGGATGTATTCTAAGACTCCGTATATATATGCCCAATGGTGGGTAATCTCATCTCTTCGGGAGCGCTACTTCCCGTCCCATATAAATATATATTATATTATATATATATATTATATTATAAGTATAAAATAGAAAACTCTATTATAGTATATTCAATCTGTTATTGTATATTTATGATGTAATAAAAATTTTAAATATTCCTAGATAAGTTTATATTATGAATATATATGAAAATAAATTAATAAAACCTGAAAAAGGAGAAAAGGAAATAAATATATCAATATTTACATTTAAAGGAGCATATATATATTATATATATATTATATATAATATATATATAGTATATATATTATATATAATATATATATATCATGTCGGTGCGGTGCGTGGTGCGCAAATTTTGGTGCGGTGCGGTGCGCTGTGGTTCGCTCTTGGTGCGGTGCGGTGCGGTGCGATTGCTTAAAAATAGTTACGATGTGGTGCGGTGCCGTGCGGTGCAATATTTTTCCGGGGCGAAAGGGTACGTTGTGTGTTAATAGGATTTTCGGCCAACACTATATATAATATATATATATTATATATATAATATATATATATATTTATGAATATTATATATATTTTATTATATATATATATATATATATTATATATATATATATATATATAATATATATTATATATACTTATAATGTACTTATTATATTTGATATTATATATATATATATATATATTAGTACTATATATATATATATATATATAGTATATATATATAGTATATATGTATATATATATATATATAATATATATATATATATATCATATATATTATATATATATATATATAAATATATATATATAATAAGTTTATTCATTAGTAGATTAGCAATCTCAAATAAATATACATTTATATATATATATATATATATATATTTCTATATTTATATATATAAAATATTTATATATATAAATATATATATATATATATATATATGTATATAGTATTAGAAGTATATATATATATATATATATATATATATATAGTAATTATATATATATATATATATATATATGATATAATATATAATATATATATATATATATTATATATTACTAATGTACTTATTATATTGATTAACATACTGAAAATACCGGTGAATATGAGTATTGCAGAATAGTGTAGTGTAG
>JABUQX010041670.1:42500-50000 GCA_015478945.1 Trachelipus rathkii
ACTTACCGTTTTTGCCTGTCCAAGGCTTTGGGTCATATTGACTCAAGACTTACCGTTTTTGCCTGTCGGAGGCTTTGGGTCATATTGACTCAAGACTTACCGTTTTTGCCTGTCCGAGGCTTTGGGTCATATTGACTCAAGACTTACCGTTTTTGCCTGTCGGAGGCTTTGGGTCATATTGACTCAAGACTTACCGTTTTTGGCCTGTCCCGAGGCTTTACGGTCATGTTAACTCAAGGAACTAACCCGTTTTTGCTGTCGGAGGCTTTGGTCATATTGACTCAAGACTTACCGTTTTTGCCTGTTCGAGGCTTTGGGTCATAATTGACTCAAGACTTACCGTTTTTGCCTGTCCGAGGCTTTGGGTCATATTGACTCAAGACTTACCGTTTTTGCCTGTCCGAGGCTTTGGGTCATATTGACTCAAGACTTACCGTTTTTGCCTGTCGGAGGCTTTGGGTCATATTGACTCAAGACTTACCGTTTTTGCCTGTCCGAGGCTTTGGGTCATATTGACTCAAGACTTACCGTTTTTGCCTGTCGGAGGCTTTGGGTCATATTGACTCAAGACTTACCGTTTTTGCCTGTCCGAGGCTTTGGGTCATATTGACTCAAGACTTACCGTTTTTGCCTGTCCGAGGCTTTTGGGTCATATTGACTCAAGACTTACCGTTTTTGCCTGTCGGAGGCTTTGGGTCATATTGACTCAAGACTTACCGTTTTTGCCTGTCGGAGGCTTTGGGTCATATTGACTCAAGACTTACCGTTTTTGCCTGTCGAGGCTTTGGGTCATATTGACTCAAGACTTACCGTTTTTGCTTGTCCGAGGCTTTGGGTCATATTGACTCAAGACTTACCGTTTTTGCCTGTCCGAGGCTTTGGGTCATATTGACTCAAGACTTACCGTTTTTGCCTGTCTGAGGCTTTGTCATATTGACTCAAGACTTACCGTTTTTGCCTGTCCGAGGCTTTGTGTCATATTGACTCAAGACTTACCGTTTTTGCCTGTCCGAGGCTTTGGGTCATATTGACTCAAGACTTACCGTTTTTGCCTGTCGGAGGCTTTGGGTCATATTGACTCAAGACTTACCGTTTTTGCCTGTCGGAGGCTTGGGTCATATTGACTCAAGACTTACCGTTTTTGCTTGTCCGAGGCTTTGGGTCATATTTGACTCAAGACTTACCGTTTTTGCCTGTCGGAGGCTTTGGGTCATATTGACTCAAGACTTACCGTTTTTGCCTGTCCGAGGCTTTGGGTCATATTGACTCAAGACTTACCGTTTTTGCCTGTCCGAGGCTTTGGGTCATATTGACTCAAGACTTACCGTTTTTGCCTGTCGGAGGCTTTGGGTCATATTGACTCAAGACTTACCGTTTTTGCCTGTCCGAGGCTTTTGGGTCATATTGACTCAAGACTTACCGTTTTTGCCTGTCGGAGGCTTTGGGTCATATTGACTCAAGACTTACCGTTTTTGCCTGTCGGAGGCTTTGGGTCATATTGACTCAAGACTTACCGTTTTTGCCTGTCCGAGGCTTTGGGTCATATTGACTCAAGACTTACCGTTTTTGCCTGTCGGAGGCTTTGGGTCATATTGACTCAAGACTTACCGTTTTTGCCTGTCCGAGGCTTTGGGTCATATTGACTCAAGACTTACCGTTTTTGCCTGTCGGAGGCTTTGGGTCATATTGACTCAAGACTTACCGTTTTTGCCTGTCGGAGGCTTTGGGTCATATTGACTCAAGACTTACCGTTTTTGCCTGTCGGAGGCTTTGGGTCATATTGACTCAAGACTTACCGTTTTTGCCTGTCCAAGGCTTTGGGTCATATTGACTCAAGACTTACCGTTTTTGCCTGTCGGAGGCTTTGGGTCATATTGACTCAAGACTCTTACCTTTTTTGCCTGTCCGAGGCTTTGGGTCATATTGACTCAAGACTTACCGTTTTTGCCTGTCCGAGGCTTTGGGTCATATTGACTCAAGACTTACCGTTTTTGCCTGTCGGAGGCTTTGGGTCATATTGACTCAAGACTTACCGTTTTTGCCTGTCGGAGGCTTTGGGTCATATTGACTCAAGACTTACCGTTTTTGCCTGTCCGAAGCTTTGGGTCATATTGACTCAAGACTTACCGTTTTTGACCTGTCTGAGGCTTGGGTCATATGACTCAGACACCGTTTTTTGCCATCCGAGGGCTTTGGGTCATATTGGACTCAAGACTTACGTTTTTGCCTGCGGAGGCTTTGGTTCATATTGACTCAAGACTTATCGTTTTTGCCTGTCCGAGGCTTTGGGTCATATTGACTCAAGACTTACCGTTTTTGCCTGTCGGAGGCTTTGGGTCATATTGACTCAAGACTTACCGTTTTTGCCTGTCCGAGGCTTTGGGTCATATTGACTCAAGACTTACCGTTTTTGCCTGTCCAAGGCTTTGGGTCATATTGACTCAAGACTTACCGTTTTTGCCTGTCGGAGGCTTTGGGTCATATTGACTCAAGACTTACCGTTTTTGCCTGTCCGAGGCTTTGGGTCATATTGACTCAAGACTTACCGTTTTTGCCTGTCGGAGGCTTTGGGTCATATTGACTCAAGACTTACCGTTTTTGCCTGTCGGAGGCTTTGGGTCATATTGACTCAAGACTTACCGTTTTTGCCTGTCCGAGGCTTTGGGTCATATTGACTCAAGACTTACCGTTTTTGCCTGTCGGAGGCTTTGGGTCATATTGACTCAAGACTTACCGTTTTTGCCTGTCCGAGGCTTTGGGTCATATTGACTCAAGACTTACCGTTTTTGCCTGTCCGAGGCTTTGGGTCATATTGACTCAAGACTTACCGTTTTTGCCTGTCGGAGGCTTTGGGTCATATTGACTCAAGACTTACCGTTTTTGCCTGTCGGAGGCTTTGGGTCATATTGACTCAAGACTTACCGTTTTTGCCTGTCCAAGGCTTTGGGTCATATTGACTCAAGACTTACCGTTTTTGCCTGTCCGAGGCTTTGGGTCATATTGACTCAAGACTTACCGTTTTTGCCTGTCCGAGGCTTTGGGTCATATTGACTCAAGACTTACCGTTTTTGCCTGTCGAAGGCTTTGGGTCATATTGACTCAAGACTTACCGTTTTTGCCTGTCGGAGGCTTTGGGTCATATTGACTCAAGACTTACCGTTTTTGCCTGTCGGAGGCTTTGGGTCATATTGACTCAAGACTTACCGTTTTTGCCTGTCCAAGGCTTTGGGTCATATTGACTCAAGACTTACCGTTTTTGCCTGTCGAAGGCTTTGGGTCATATTGCCTGTCCGAGGCTTTGGGTCATATTGACTCAAGACTTACCGTTTTTGCCTGTCGGAGGCTTTGGGTCATATTGACTCAAAGGGAAGAAAATTAAAAATCATGATCTGCCCACCACATGGATTGTCTTACCGTTTTTGCCTGTCCGAGGCTTTGGGTCATATTGACTCAAGACTTACCGTTTTTGCCTGTCGGAGGCTTTGGGTCATATTGACTCAAGACTTACCGTTTTTGCCTGTCCGAGGCTTTGGGTCATATTGACTCAAGACTTACCGTTTTTGCTTGTCCGAGGCTTTGGGTCATATTGACTCAAGACTTACCGTTTTTGCCTGTCGGAGGCTTTGGGTCATATTGACTCAAGACTTACCGTTTTTGCCTGTCGGAGGCTTTGGGTCATGTTGACTCAAGACTTACCGTTTTTGCCTGTCGGAGGCTTTGGGTCATATTGACTCAAGACTTACCGTTTTTGCCTGTCCGAGGCTTTGTGTCATATTGACTCAAGACTTACCGTTTTTGCCTGTCCGAGGCTTTGGGTTCAATTGAACTCAAGGACTACCTGTTTGCTGTCCGACGCTCTTGGGTATATTGACTCAAGACTTGACGTTTAGCCTGATCGGAGCTTTGAGGTCATATTGACTCAAGGACTTACGTTTTCTGCCTGTCCGAGGCTTGGGTCATATTGACGGTCAAGACTTACCGTTTTTGCCTGTCCGGAGGCTTTGGGTTCATATTGACTTCAAACTTATTACCGTTTGTTGCCTGTCGGAGGGCTTTGGTCATATTTGACGTCAAGACTTTACCGTTTGTTGCTATGTCGAGGCTTATGGTCATATTGACTCAAAGACGTACCGTTTTTGCTGCTTCGAGGCTTATGGGTCATATTGGACTCAAGACTTACCGTTTTTGCCTGTCCGAGGCTTTTGGGTCATGTTGACTCAAGACTTACCGTTTTTGCCTGTACGGAGGCTTGGGTCATATTTGACTTCAAGACTTACGTTTGGCCTGTCCGAGGCTTTGGGTCATATTGACTCAAGACTTACCGTTTTTGCCTGTCCGAGGCTTTGGGTCATATTGACTCAAGACTTACCGTTTTTGCCTGTCCGAGGCTTTGGGTCATTATTGTTATTCAAGACTTACCGTTTTTGCCTGTCGGAGGCTTTGGGTCATATTGACTCAAGACTTACCGTTTTTGCCTGTCCGAGGCTTTGGGTCATATTGACTCAGGACTTACCGTTTTTGCCTGTCGGAGGCTTTGGGTCATATTGACTCAAGACTTACCGTTTTTGCCTGTCCGAGGCTTTGGGTCATATTGACTCAAGACTTACCGTTTTTGCCTGTCCGAGGCTTTGGGTCATATTGACTCAAGACTTACCGTTTTTGCCTGTCGGAGGCTTTGGGTCATATTGACTCAAGACTTACCGTTTTTGCCTGTCCGAGGCTTTGGGTCATATTGACTCAAGACTTACCGTTTTTGCCTGTCCGAGGCTTTGGGTCATATTGACTCAAGACTTACCGTTTTTGCCCTGTCCGTGGCTTTGGGTCATATTGACTCAAGACTTACCGTTTTTGCCTGTCGGAGGCTTTGGGTCATATTGACTCAAGACTTACCGTTTTTGCCTGTCGGAGGCTTTGGGTCATATTGACTCAAGACTTACCGTTTTTGCCTGTCCGAAGCTTTGGGTCATATTGACTCAAGACTTACCGTTTTTGCCTGTCGGAGGCTTTGGGTCATATTGACTCAAGACTTACCGTTTTTGCCTGTCGGAGGCTTTGGGTCATATTGACTCAAGACTTACCGTTTTTGCTTGTCGGAGGCTTTGGGTCATATTGACTCAAGACTTACCGTTTTTGCCTGTCCGAGGCTTTGGGTCATATTGACTCAAGACTTACCGTTTTTGCCTGTCGGAGGCTTTGGGTCATATTGACTCAAGACTTACCGTTTTTGCCTGTCCAAGGCTTTGGGTCATATTGACTCAAGACTTACCGTTTTTGCCTGTCCGAGGCTTTGGGTCATATTGACTCAAGACTTACCGTTTTTGCCTGTCCGAGGCTTTGGGTCATATTGACTCAAGACTTACCGTTTTTGCCTGTCGAGGCTTTGGGTCATATTGACTCAAAGGGACTTTACCGTTTTGCCTGTCGGAGGCTTTGGGTCATATTGACTCAAGATTACCGTTTTTGCCTGTCGGAGGCTTTGGTCATATTGACTCAAGACTTACCGTTTTTGCCTGTCCCAGGCTTTGGGTCATATTGACTCAAGACTTACCGTTTTTGCCTGTCTGAGGCTTGTTCATTATTGACTCAAGACACAAACGTTTTTGCCAGTCCGAGGCTTTGGGTCATATTGACTCAAGACTTACCGTTTTTGCCTGTCCGAGGCTTTGGGTCATATTGACTCAAGACTTACCGTTTTTGCTTGTCCGAGGCTTTGGGTCATATTGACTCAAGACTTACCGTTTTTTGCCTGTCGGAGGCTTTGGGTCATATTGACTCAAGACTTTACCCGTTATTTGCCTGTCCGAGGACTTTGGGTCATATTGATCAAGACTTACCGTTTCTGCCTGTCCAAGGCTATTGGGTCTATTGACCTCAAGACTTACCGTTTTTGACCTGTCGGAGGCTTTGGGGTCATATTGATCAAAGACCTTTACCGTTTTTGCCTTGTCCGAGGCTTTTGGGTCAATATTGACTCACGACTTTTACCGTTTTGCTGTCGGAAGGCTTTTGGGTCATATGACTCAAGACTGTACCGGTTTTGCCTGTACGGAGGTTGGGTCATATTGACTCAAGACTTACCGTTTTTGCCTGTCCGAAGCTTTGGGTCATATTGACTCAAGACTTACCGTTTTTGCCTGTCGGAGGCTTTGGGTCATATTGACTCAAGACTTACCGTTTTTGCCTGTCCGAGGCTTTGGGTCATATTGACTCAAGACTTACCGTTTTTGCCTGTCCGAGGCTTTGGGTCATATTAACTCAAGACTTACTGTTTTGCCTGTCGGAGGCTTTGGGTCATATTGACTCAAGACTTACCGTTTTTGCCTGTCGGAGGCTTTGGGTCATATTGACTCAAGACTTACCGTTTTTGCCTGTCCAAGGCTTTGGGTCATATTGACTCAAGACTTACCGTTTTTGCCTGTCCGAGGCTTTGGGTCATATTGACTCAAGACTTACCGTTTTTGCCTGTCCGAGGCTTTGGGTCATATTGACTCAAGACTTACCGTTTTTGCCTGTCGGAGGCTTTGGGTCATATTGACTCAAGACTTACCGTTTTTGCCTGTCGGAGGCTTTGGGTCATATTGACTCAAGACTTACCGTTTTTGCCTGTCCGAGGCTTTGGGTCATATTGACTCAAGACTTACCGTTTTTGCCTGTCCGAGGCTTTGGGTCATATTGACTCAAGACTTACCGTTTTTGCCTGTCCGAGGCTTTGGGTCATATTGACTCAAGACTTACCGTTTTTGCCTGTCCAAGGCTTTGGGTCATATTGACTCAAGACTTACCGTTTTTGCCTGTCGGAGGCTTTGGGTCATATTGACTCAAGACTTACCGTTTTTGCTTGTCCGAGGCTTTGGGTCATATTGACTCAAGACTTACCGTTTTTGCCTGTCGGAGGCTTTGGGTCATATTGACTCAAGACTTACCGTTTTTGCCTGTCCGAGGCTTTGGGTCATGTTGACTCAAGACTTACCGTTTTTGCCTGTCGGAGGCTTTGGGTCATATTCGACTCCAAGGACTTACCGTTTTTTGCCTGTCGAGGCTTTGGGGTCATATTGACCTCAAACTTTCCGTTTGCCTAGTCCGAGGCTTGGTCCATATATGACTCAAGACTTACCGGTTTTGCGCTGTCGAGGCTTTGGGTCATATTGACTCAAACTTACCGTTTTTGCTGTCGGAGGCTTTTGGGTCATATGACTCAAAGACATTACCCGTTTTTGCTGTCCGAGCTTGGGTCCAATTGACTCAAAGACTTCAACGTTAATTGACTGTCGGAGGGCTTTGGGTCATCATACTCAAGACTTACCGTTTTGCCTGTCCGAGGCTTTAGGTCATCAAATTGACTCAAGATCTACCGTTTTGCCATGTCCCACGCGCAGGCTTATGGGCTCATATTGACCTCCAAGACTTACGTTTATTGCCTGTCGGAGAGCTTTGGGTCATCCATTGACTCAAAGCACTTACCCGTTTCTGCCAGGTACGGAGGCTTTGGAGTCATATTGA
>JABUQX010041670.1:62500-64814 GCA_015478945.1 Trachelipus rathkii
TAATATATACTATATACATATATATAAAAGGGAAGGACAAATATTAAATTCTTAAGAAAAAATGGGAAGAATTTTTATGAATTACTAAAATCATCTTACCTAAATTGTTAAATTTAATCGCTTGACATGAGAGTGAGCGAAGTTCCGAGATAACATCTTCAAATTTTATTTCAATATTTCTATGTATGTAGAGGAGGGCAAGTTCATAAGTCTTTCACTCCCAATAGATATTTCTTCAGTAGAGTTCCAGAAGTCGTTTAATGTGAAAAGCTTCTTTCTACTCGAAGCACTTAAACACGCGGTAAAATTGGCTCGAGTATTTGCAAAAGAGGTAAATATTTGGAAAATTGTGACTGCGAACAGAAACTTAGTCCATCATTGATGCCATTTCAATCTTTCCATTAAATTCCATTCGTGCTATTTACTATAATCTTCATTTGGGCTTTCGAGATTTTCCTTGTAATATTACCCAATCTTTTATCTTCTCATATGGCAATTACACCCGTTCGATATGACAAATTTGCAAGGAAAATTTAAAAACCTCTCTCCCAATGCTTGATATGAAATCATCCCAAAATTGGTATTAAAAAATGAGGTGTGCGATTAATAAGTCTGTGGCTCGCAGGTAGACATGTTGATCTGTATGTTTGGAATTTGTTATTCTTGGTACAGCAATTCAACTACTCAGTTCAAATTCAGATTGCGCTAATACAACACACTTCTTCAAAAATCAGCTAAATTCTAATGTTGCATTTTCTCTGATGGTTTCAAGTTTAGTTTTAACTAATGAACTTACGAGATTTGTTCTCCTGACAGCGACGAATTATACAAAATTAATTTAACTTCTGCACTTTATATTATTAACGGATATGATACCTAAATATTTTTTAGTGCTAGAAAATTTAGGGTGGGGCCATGGCCCCATGGCCCCCTTGCTCCCTGGCCCCCTTTACAATACCCATGATATATAATAATATATTATATTATATATATATATATTATATATATATATTATATATATATGATATATTATAATATATATATATATACTATATATATATATATAATATAATATATATATATATTTATATATTATATATAATATATAATATAATAATATAATTATATATATAATATATATTATAATACATATATATTATTCCGCTTAAGATTTGCAGTATTAATAGTTCTTCATAAACATATTTTTATTTTTTGAAAAAATTTTATTAAGCACTTTCTAATTAAATTGAAAAAATAAATTTAAAAAAAACTTTATACCAGAAGCGCAAACCCACTATATACACTAATCTCCTAGTCTAAATTAACCTTACTTCCTGCATCCATAAACATTAACTCCATACACTTATTTTTGCTAATATATTTGACGAGTACTTCCTTGAAGCTTGATGCTCACTTAATTATCAAGAATGAGCTTTCGCGTTTTCACCAAAATTAAAAAATTAATGAAAGTTTAGTACGAAAAAGTTATCATTGTACCCAAATAGGCGCGTTCGGGTCATCTCGCAATGCAAGACACTATCAGGACACTGTTACTCCACGGCAGGTCGAAGCTGGAGCGGAGAGTTCTTGGTAATTATTTCTTTTATGCTCCGAGGACAGGAGTTTAATAGAAATTGAACATAACTACCTAAAGCCTGGCCAGCTGACACTCCAAACACTAGAGTTTCGGCCACCAAGTTACCACTTCGGAGCCTTTTTCCGAACGCATTCTAATAATTTACTTGAAAAGAAACGTTTTAGAACTTTGTACCTAACAATTTTAAAGTTATTGAAAATTTGGATGAAATCAAAAAGTAAATCATTTAATCATGAGAAAAATTCCCCAGTTAAACACGATCACTTTTACCCAAGACATGATGACACAACACGATTCCAACAGATCTTTTATCTTCTAATTTGGAAAACAAAAAATTGACAAACATAAAAGAATAGACAGACAAAATAGAAATTGGCACCTTAGCCTTTACGAGTAAATAACCATATCTTCAATTAATATCATTCTTCATGATAATCTTTCTACATGTTACGTAGGAAAAGCTATTTAATACTGTGCTCTAACCTGAAATACTTTATATATATATTATACTTACACATCACTCCTCCTAGATACATAACCATATATATATACCAAAATACTATCTAAATATATCACCTATCATATATTACTACTACTATAAACATAACACTTATTACAAGCATCCCAACTCACCCAACTATATCAAATAACCACAAAAACAACAACCAATAATAAGTATAACATAATAACAAACTAATATCATTAGCGTCAATCTCT
>JABUQX010041671.1:0-21081 GCA_015478945.1 Trachelipus rathkii
TGTTTGGTGAAAAAAGAAAGGATTCGTTTGAAAAGTTTATTTTTTTTTTTTTGTGGAATGTTCTTTAAAATTAGTTGAGGGGGGATTTAGAAAATTTATGGGGATTATGGCATTCATCATGTTGTTCTATGTAAAATTAAGTTAGCTGGGGCTTGGATAGAGGAGGAAGGTGATACAGAAGAAGTGGGATAGAAATTAAGAGTGAAAAATTACGTGAACAAGGTAATAAGGATAAAGTATCTAAGAGCACTAAACAAATATGTTGAACAAGTTAAACTGAACAAATATGGACGGAGCAAATGAAGAAGCAGTTGTTAGGCAGTTGCCAAAGAAGTATGTGTATGTGATAAATTAGGAAGTAAGATGTTAACAGTGAGTGTGGAATGAAGAAGTGATACAAGCGGTAAAAGTAAAAAAAGAAGCGTGTTTGAATGTAATTAAAGCAATGATAAGTTTTAAAGAAAGAGATTTGATTAATATAAGGAATACTAAACGGTGCATAAGATAGGAGAAAAAAGACGTAAATGAACAGTTTGGAAGGAGATATGAATGGGGATCTACAAGGAAATAGGGAAGCTCTTCTGGAATTAAGCGCGAAATGGTTAATAATAAGGAAAAGGAAACCTGCCTTAGCAATAATGAATAGGGATGTGTTTTTGTAACTGATGAATGGATGTGAGGGGAGTGTGGAAAAGAACACTTCGAAAATCTGATTATAATATTAACAGTAATGAGGATTAGCGGCTTGAAACATTGGATGCAACGTTGTTGACGCATATAAAGAATTCATGCCAAGTTTGAAGAGATACGATGTCGGCTACACCTCTTTGCTAGATGTGGTGTTTTAGGTCAATTGAAACCAAATAAATGACCCCGCTGGGGCCATTGGGACTCTGGTTTTCGGGAAGTAACCACGGGATCTCATTTGGTGGGAATGTTCTACCCCTGCTTTGACCACTTATGATAGGTTTTTTGGATAAAGGGTAAACCGCGCCATGAAAACGCCAGGTTGGTGCGTTCTAAAACCGTAACGGTGAAACGTCACACTCGGCAATAGCTGCAATC
This sequence comes from Trachelipus rathkii, assembly GCA_015478945.1. Taxonomy (NCBI): domain Eukaryota; kingdom Metazoa; phylum Arthropoda; class Malacostraca; order Isopoda; family Trachelipodidae; genus Trachelipus; species Trachelipus rathkii. Next base: position 1,066 of record JABUQX010041671.1, read on the forward strand.
GACACTGCATACCTCAAAACATACTAGACCACACCGAGCTCTGCTTCATAGCTCCAGAAACAAAAACATGTTGTACAGGCTGCATTTAAAAAGGGGGGTAGGGTAATATTTAATCTAAACCATGCTAGGAGTGCTTCAAACCCTTTATAACCATGGGATTTGAATCACTATACCTTAAAACATTACTAAACCATCTAAAACTCGGGTATATTCCGCCACATAGGTACATCCCACTAGAAGTGTTAGAAAAGGGGGCGGGGTTCTAACTCATAATAAGAAAGCAGCCTAGCACATTCTAATACACACCAATCGGAATCCCCCTACCTTATAACAAGGGTGACACCAATATGTTGAGGTGCCCATCTAGACCATAGGATCCCATTGGTTCTAGAAGTGTTAAGAAAAGGTAGTGTGGGTAACTAACTCATAGAAGGAACATCCTAGCATCTTCTAATATACACCAATACGATTCCCATTACATTATAAACATGCGAAAGACACCAATATTAGTGTATTCTATGACGATAGGATATACCGTGCTAGAAGTGCTAGAAAAGAGGGGCAGGGTACTACCTCATAGAAGGAAGCATTCTAGCACCTTCAATTACACACCAAGCGATTCCCCGTAACTTATAACATAGGGGTAGACACTAATATTGGGTGTATTCTATGATGTAGGTCATGACGTGCTAGAAGCTAGAACCAGCTGTGATAGCTGGTTCTAGCTTCTAGCCTGGGTTCCAAATCTGTTGTATACTGCAGTCAAGGGTGTGGGAGATGTAAAAAAAATCTTCTAAAATCATTTGTTTCGAAATGTAAATTTTGTAACAGAAATAAATCATTGTATGATTTCTTGCAAAATATATTCATCTCCTGAAAGCAGGAGAGATCGCTGTAAAGAGCTGCGCATGTGCTTCAGCTGCTCAAGCAGCAAACATTTCGTTAATGAATGTCCTGCCAAGAGGTATGGACTTAGTCAACCATGCGGCAAGAGTGGTCAAAAATCCCACATAACAGCTCTATGCTTTCAAAATAGTAGAATAATGTCCATTGGCTTTTCAGAAGATAGTCGTGCGTCAACATCAGTCGCGGATGAGGAAAATGGTCAAGCCAGTGGCTCTTCAATTGATATCAGTATAAATACAGGTGCAGCCTCATCCGTGGGTCAAAATATTCTGACACTCTCTCCTTTAACATCAAGAAGGGCAATAAAATAGTCCCTGTACGTGTGCTTCTTGATTTAGATAGTCATTCCACGTATTTTCATGGGAGAATCCTTAAAAAATTGGGAATCATTTAAAATAGTCTTCCTAGTCATCAGAGCTCCATAAAAACATTTTTGGGAGAGGAATTGAGATCCTTGTGGTCTTTAAATTTAGAGATGGGCATTTGTTGTTGGAAATATTCTAACCTACCTGTAAACATCGATTCTGAATTGGATATCGGCTTTTATGTAAAATGCCTGACGGAGGATATGAAAAATATTACCCAAAATGATTTGAAAGTGGCAGATAGTCACTAATCAAAACAACCAGGTTGACCGGGTTTCAAATATTAAATTGCTGCTGGGAATCGAATGCTTTAGTGGTGTTTTTATCATTGAAAACCGTAAAATGCATTCGGGGCAGTGCCCTTGAAACTTGTCATGGGTACGTGCTTTTCGGGGCCTGTAACATCTTTCTTATCACCTTCCCAGAATGAAAAATCTTTGGTAAAACTTCTTCGAAACAAGCCGTCAAAATTCATGCACAGGAATTTCAGCTCCCACATACGTCAAATGTATTCAAAGATCTCGTAAGAAAGTCCAATGCGAACCATGTAATCCAATCTTGTGGTGGACCAGTACCTTCCGTACTTCGACCGCCTCATTTTTTTTACATTACCCCAGTTGATGAGTCTGATTTGGACTTAGGCCTGGAGAAACCTATATATTAGAGTCTCTGGGTATCAATGAGAAGAGGGACCAGGGTTCCATTGAAAAAATATTCATCTAGAGATTTCACGAAGAGATAGACTTCCGAGACTGAAAGTACAACGTGGAACTTGCGTGGTTTCAGGATATTATTGATCAGGTTCCATCAAATCATCACTTTGCTCTTGCTACGAGGCAACGAGTCAAAAAGAAGTTGACTGCTCAAGCCTTGCTTGCACAAGTTTGGGAAAAATTACAAGGAATACCAGAGAAGGTATTTGTGAGGCTGTGAGGTGCATCCGAAAGATATATAAATTCAGTCTGGATTTCCCCACAGACCTATAATTCAAACAGGCCCTTCAAGTGACGACTAAAATTCGTCCCGTCTTTAACTACAGCCTGAAAATAGGTTGCAGTCCTTCACTTAATAAGGCATAGTATCCTGGGGTAGATTTAATTGCTTCCCTATTTAAATTTAAATTATTACTGTCCTTCAGAACAAACAAATTCATCGTTCTGCGGATATTTCGAAGGCCGTCCTCCAGATCAAATTAAAGTTAGAAGAAGACAGAAATCGCTTCTGTTTTTTCTGAGAATCTAATGGCGAGTTACTCACTTACCGCTATGCCACCATCATCTTCGGTTTAGCTGTTAGCCCCTACGTTCTAGGGGCTGTGATACAGCATCACGCCACAAAATACCCTCCTGATTTCTGTACCTCTCTTCTTCAAAATAATCTGTACGTTGACAATATTTTGTATACTTCTTCGTATGTCAACGAAATTCAAGATATTTTTCAAAAGGCCACCTCACGTATGAGTGAGGGGGCCTTCAATTTTTGCTCCTGGAACTTCAATTGTCCAGAGCTCAAAGAAATATTCAAGGGGGAGGGTAAACTTGCAACTCATCAAAGTGGTGAAGAAAGAGTTTTAGGGTATTTGTTTAATACCGTTCAAAATGTCTGTCTTAGTGACTTTTTCATTAAGTATTGTCTCTACCAAGAGACATCTCCTGTAGGAAATCTCAAAAGTATTCGATCCCCTATGCATTTACCTCCCCGTCACCGTTCGAGGCCGTCTTCTTAAGAAGAAAACTTGGGAGGTGGACATTGGGTGGGACGATATAATCTCTCCCGAAATCAAAAATTCATGTCTGAAGTTGAGCAAAGACCTCAACTCTCTAAATGGAGGTCTCTTTTAAGAGATCTTCATTTGAGTCAGGTGACTCCGATTTATGTATTCATATATTCTGCGATGCAAGCACTGTTGCTTATGGCTTCATGGTGTACAGTATGTCTCGTCAGCTTCAGAAGGTCCAAATCTTCCTTGCTCAAAAGGAAAAAGCGCGCCTGCAAAAGGAAGAACGCTTCCCTGTTTGGAGTTATTGTCTCTGTTTTTGGCATTGAAGTGCTTACCACAAATGTTGAATGGACTGTCGGGTGTTAAGTTCAAGGAATTGAACATATTCTCCGACTCGCAGATTTCTCTTCATTGGATCCAAAATAGGATCACAAAAGTCAAGCAAATATTCGTGAAGAACCGGGTGCAAGATATTCTCACCATTAGCTCTTCGCTTCAAGATAAATATTCTGTAAGTCCCAAATTTCTCTGTCAAAGCAGAAGATAATCCAGCTGATCTTCTGAACAGGGTCATTTCTTTCAAAGAGTTCCAAAAGAACATGTCCTTTTGGGCGAAAGGGCCAAATTGGCTCTTTAAATAGTATTTACTGGCCATAAGCTGAACTGGAAACAGCATCTCCAGTTGTTGCTGTTGTTCAAGGTGGCAATGAACCTCCTAAAGTGGATTTGTCCATGTATTCAAATTTGGACACTCTACATTGAGTAGTTGTTTTATTGTTCCAGTTTGGAGCCTTGCAAAGAGGTGTGACAAATAACCATGATTTGAAAGCACGTCTGTATTGTCTGTGGACAATGCAGAAAGAATCGTTCTCGAAAGAGCTTCAATTTTTAGAAGAGATTAAAAATAATCCTTCGTTATTATAATCTGAACTTGTTCTTGGATGCAAATAATCTTATCAGGAGCAAAGGTCGTTTGTCAAGATCTGCAATTATTACAATTATGATGTAATTAATCTCATCTTGATGTCAAAAAGTCACCACCTCTCCAAGTTAATCATAAGAGATGTTCACAATAAGTGTAAGCATCTAGGCATACAAGCCACTCTTACAAATATTTCGACTTACCAAGACTTTCTGTGTGACTCAGCGCGTTACCTCCATGAAAAATGTTTTGCAGAATGCATAGTCAAAAAGTTCAATAATTTTGCCTTTTCGGTACCCGTCGACTTCACCAATATTCGAAAGACACAGGTGGAAATTATCAGGCCTTTAAGCTATGTAGGTATTGACTACACCAAACATGTGGCAAAGTCAAGGCGCTCTGGTCAACCCAAAAAATGTTCATACTCTTTTACACCTGGTTAAATATTCGGTGCTATATTATTTTTACCATTATAAATGCACACAGGTCATTTACAATCATCAATCGATTTTTCAACGATTCTTAATCGCCCCCACTTCACGAGTGTCTGACTGCATCTATAGCGCCAACGCGCGCCTCCTTCAATCAAGGAACTGACTGCTTTAGGAACTTTCCTTGTGTCAGAAAATGGGGAGTGAGTTTTTTAAGAAAAAATCGATTTCGAAAAGCGAATTCCTCTTTATAGCCCCATGGGTACGAAGCCAGTGGGAACGGTTAATCGGTGTGGTGAAGGATAATCTGAACAAAATAATTGGTCGTTCCTCGTTGAATTAGTTCGATTTCATTACGATATTGTCAGATATTGCTGCTGTATATATAAATTCACGTCCGCTCACCTACACCACCAGTTCAAATGAAATATTTCCACTCCTAAACCAACGATCATCAAACTTTTTGTCAAACCGGCTATGCGGTTACCAGGAGCTGGGTCAACAATCACTTCTGGACTCAACTTCGAGCTCAAAAGGACGCTAGAAAGTCACTCAACATATTGCTTGAAAGAAGAGGAAATCGAAGAAGAGGCAAAACCAATGGTACAATGAGTACCTTCTCAGTCTTAGAGAGATTGGAAGAGATCTCTCCCATTTACATCTCGTTTTTTTCTAATGAAGAAGAATGACATTCTTTATGTTGAGAGATCGTCAGCGTTTTAGGCATCATTGTGCCACGCAACAGCGGCGACATCTCATAATCATGTGGTCATTGACAATAAAGTCAGATCGGTGTACGTTAGGACTCCTGCGGGGACAAGTAACCAGTGTACCCATTCAAATATTGTTTCCCCTGGGAAGCTTTCTCTAACCACAGTGAGTTCAACACCAGTTCATCGTCAAACACAGTCACTGTCCTTTGCCAAATAAATCATCAAAATATTTCTGGAGGGGTGAATCCCCTTTCTACGTCTGCGGTGGATTGCTGGAAGGCTTCATCAACGCACATTTTGGTAGAGATTTCACAAATAGTCGCAGCCTAAGCGCGAAGCTTACAGACATCCTAGCCCCAGAAAAAAAATATTAATGTTGGTAAAAATAGTATTGGAAAATATATAAATATTCTGCACGCTGCATTTTCAAAATATTTATTTCAAGGAAGCTAAAATTCAGTATGATCAAGATAAGAATAAAAGCCGAAAAGCCATCCTCCCCCGGAAAGGATAGAAAAATATAGTCAGAGTTGCCCAGAAAAAAGATTGTTTCCTAGAAACCTCAATGGTTGCCGAAATTAAAAAAGTGGAAGTTCTATCGTTCAAATTTGAGACTCATTGCTTTTGATTTCAAGCTGTATGGTGCTTTAAAAATACACCAGTTGTTCGGCTTCATTAAAAGCTTTTCGGGTGATGACCCTAAACTTTTTCGTAGTCATATTAGAATATATTAAACCATTTACTGGCTTGAAATTTATTTTTTGTAACAAGTGATTTATTTATTTGGGTTATTTCAAAGTTTATATTCAAATATTCGCAGATAGTTCTCTTATATAATATAGGAGTTTTTGTAATAGACAGTGATCCTATTACTCTTTCTGAGAACATGACTATATTGAATAAAACTATTAACAAAGAAATGTCAGTTTATTGCTTGATATTATATATCGAGTCTATGTATATGCAAAGTATCAAGCGAATTATATTAATAGTTGTTAGTAGTGTCTTATAATAATGCAATATATGCCGATAAATATTTCAATATATATTATTGATTATATTATATAGTTAATCACTATATAATTATAATTACGTAAGGCAACCCTTTCCAAAAGCTGTATTTAATAATAAATAAAAAATTATAACTTTACTTTGCAAATTAACGGTTTTCTTATAATTAATTCAGATAAATTTATGATCTATTATCCGTAGAAAGTATCACTAATATTTTTTACCCTAAATTTCAAACATTTGATAATATTATTGGTATAAATTATCATTTATTTTACATAAATTGTAAAGTTTTAAAAAGTAATTTTCAGCAATTTGATAAAATAAATAATTGTGTTTCATCATTGGGAGAGAGTGCTATTCGGAATCCGGGAGACAAAATATAGGAGAGAAATATATATTGCATCCTGAATTGTTACCTATAAATAGTTATCAAGACGGTGTTGTTTGCTCTTTAAAGTTTAAAATGACTTGTTTAATTATGTTTCATTATCATTTAAAATTGAGTAAACTGAGTTAGAGTAGTCAGCAAAAGGTGTTATTGATTTATTAGATATATTGGTGTATTATGTCCGTACTCAAATTTATTAAATTAGTTGTTGAAATAAAATAATACCTTTAAAATTTAACTATAACAAAAATAAATTAAAGATAATTACCTATAGACCAGTGTCGTAATAATTTTAGATGCTCTATATTATTGGATCATTGCGTATATAAAAAATTCGACTTACAAATTGTCATGTGAAGACTCATCTAAAGTAGATTTTTCCTAAATTTCAACTTTGAAATTATTTTAGCTAATACATCTTAATTATATATTGAGAAGTATTGATATGAAGTTGATCAATATTACGAAGCTCCATTGGAGAAGAAAAGCTTGAGTATTGATGCAATGATGGTAATCCTGGAAATGCAACACATACTTTAGAAAATTATAGCACGATTGCCACTCGCAAAATATATTATAAATATTATGAAGTTACTTCTATGAGTAAGTTATTTTGACTTATTAATTTTTTATATTGAAATTTAAATAATTTGTTCTAATATTTAGATGCACAGAGAATATATTAATATTTCAATGTAGTTTAATAACAATAGAATAATCATAACTAGATATAGTGAATAAAAGAAAATGTCAATAAGTGAATAGATTATTGAAAACGTAGTAATAATACGAATACGAATTCATGGTAACTAAATAATACAAAACAACCAAACATATATACAAATAAAATATAGTACTTTACAGTTACCTTATGAATATATAGAGAAATTAAAAGGATAAGCGAATAATAATTTTTAATATATCCACACAATAAAGAGTACATTAATAACAAATTATATAAATATTAATTTCGATTAGTAAATAATCTCATAATTAAAATGAAAGTAATAATTAATATACAATTCAAATATTAAATATAGCAAAAAACAAGTAATAATTATATAAAAGGTATAAATGTTAAGTAGTTTTCATAATAAATAAGTCAAAATTATCCAATTATACGAGAGAATTTATAAAAACTGAGCTCCTCCTAATAAGACAAGCAATAATTGTATCTTATATACACCTGAGATTCTGAGAAACGAGTTTCTTTTAAGCGTGAATAATTTACTCTGAAGAATTATTCGATAAATTATGATAGGTAGAATAGTACACAGCAAGGTAGTCAAACAAACCTATATTAAGGAAATATAACAATATAACAAAATGTAAATAAATTAATATTTATATAAATCTTAAAAATAAAACATATTTTTCTTAAATTTTCACAATTGACGCAAATTTAGGAAACTGGACTAGATAAAAGTATAATAAGAAATTTACTTTACAATCATAAAATCGGCAATACCATTGAAATAATAATATTAGCTGCATCGTTATTATTTGATAAATACAATATCATCGTACTATTGTACACAATGTGATGCTTTAGCAATAAGAGAAGTATATTTAAAAAATTAATGTGTATATTTATCTAAATTTGAAAAATAAATTAACTTAATCTTACAAAAATAAAACAAATGATAAAAAGAATATGATTAATCAAGTTATCAATAGAATGGAACGAAGGTACTTGAGTGCCATGATTGTGGACTACAAACTCACTAGATCATATTAATTTAATTAATAATATAAATAAATTCCTCATATTTTTGAAAAATTGAAATAATAAAATAAAATAATAATATTTCATTCCTTTGCTAGAATAAAAAAGTACATACATTAATTTTAATATATAAAATAAAAAATAGATATATAAATCTGATATCTTAAATTACGCTTTTTATAGCATTGAATTAAATTTTCACCACACCATCTTACTAAACAGAGAATCTATAGAGACAAACTACTCAAACATCATTACCGCCTATTTGTTTATTAAATCTTAACAACTACTCTATTGTAAACTCTATCTAATAGTAGTAACTTTACAGGTTAACTTTACTTAAAAGTACAACACACTTTTTAATGTGTGAATCGAAGAATTATCAGCATTGAGGATAAAATAAATATAACCATATTTGTTCCCACGTCTGTATATACATTATTTTTCAAGTAAAGCACACACGCGAACTAATATCATATAGTAATTATTTTAGGTGTCATTAAATTTTATCTATATAATGAAATATCAATATTGTATATTTATATATACCAGTTATATTAATTATTCATTATTAGTGTGAAAAACGTTTTTAATAAAATAATTATAAGATTAGTTCAATATTACTCATTTTATTACTTTTTTACTTCACATTTTATCAAAATATTAATAGATAAATTCTTAAAATAAATGATACAGTATAATTTTCCTATAGATTTACAAATCACGTTTATTAATTATAATTATATGGTAATTCATAACATGCAGATTTAAAAACGGTAATATATTTATATTTCCAGCATATTAGAAATATAAAATAATGTTGTTTCATATGTGAATGGGATATATCTAAAAGTATTATAAGTAAATAAAAGTGAGAATTCTTAATTAATGTTGATTATATCACTAGTTCCATTAAATGTGATACATGTATTTTCATTAGAATATTTCAACTATATTTAGTGTGTTTTTTTTATTTTACTTATATAATATATATACATTATAAAAATGTGTATGCGAATATATTTTTCTTTTTTGATATTAAAAAAAATTGCATTGTATTTAACGCTTTTCCTGAGAGAGAGACGATTTCCTTTTACGGTGTAAGTCTTTTCTTTTTTTTATTTTTAACTATTAACATTATATATCGTTCTACGGTATTTTCTAAATGTATGTATCATCTTAAAAAGTCAGGGATATATTTCTCATACGCAATGCAATCTTTATAAATACCTTTCAGTGTACATGCGTATAAAGAGTATATGGTATATATCCTCTCCTAAAATATAGAACAAGATGGGACCTTATTTTCAAACCGGGCCTTATTTCGGTGTAAATACCTATGAAATACATATAAAAAATAATTAATGTGAAGTGACTCTAATAAAAATTTAATTTCATTAGAACACTTTCAATTAAATTCAAATAAGACAATGGAAGTAATAATATTTATTAATAAAGTAATTTTAACGTATAATTAAAATACTTGACCGTGTAATTATTATTTAATGAGACTTAATAAATTTCGGTCTTTTTAATTATAAGACCCGTAGAGATGGCTTATTTTTAATAAACATTTTCATTATTGAAGATGATGACTTTAATAAAAATGAGTTAACTTCCATAAATTTATTCCTTTTTTCTTAAATTTTAACATTACAAATTAGAACTTAAAGTACGATTTTCCTAAATTTCAAACATTTGAAAATTATAGAGCGAATAACTTGGTTTAACTGAAGCAATTTTGGAAAAAAATAAAGTTTATCCATTGAAATGCTATTCAAAAAGCAGAAATGAAATTTATTAGTTTTCGGTGTCCTAAATTGACGTTTTTTAATGAAATTTCAATATTGTGTTTTAAATATCAATTTACTTTATTGTGATACTGTTTTTAGTAAAGAAATTTTAACTTCTAAGAATTACGCGGCTTTTATCTTAATTTTCACATTCAGAATTAAACGTCTAAAAGTTACATTTTTTCCCTCAATTTCACAGTTGATTATTTTGGCTAATCTTAAAATTGAGTTTCATAACGGTATTTTCAGCATTGAAAAATAGATGTGTTTCATTGAAAGAATTTCAAAAAGCAGAAAGCAGAATTCTACTGTTTAGGTGTCTTAATCTGAGGTCTTTGGATGAATATTCGATATTTGTTTTTATATACCAAATATTTCATTAGTGGTGAAAACCTGTTTTAATAAAATTAAACTTCTGAAATATCCCTTTTTTCTTAAATTGTTCTGCAAACATAATTTGAACTCTTAAAGCCGACTCCTAAATTTCAAATTTGAAATTATTTGGTAATTTTTTAAAAATTGAGTTTTAAACTGTATTTTGCTACCAAGTTGAAAAAAATAATTTGCTTACAGACAAAATATTTTGATACAAAAATGAAGAAAACCAGATTTAAGAATAGTTTAGGTGTCCTTAAATTGACCGTTTCTTTAATGAAACTTCAATATTGTTTTTTATATACAAAATTTATTAGTTGTGGAAAACCTGTTTTTAATAGAAAAATTAAATACGTACTATTAATTAGCTTTTTCTAAAATTTCAGACATAACAAATTGAACTCTTAAAAGTACGGTTTTCCCTAAATTTCAACATTTGAAATTATTTGGTAAATCTTAAAATTGAGTTTTTAACGGTATTTTCAGCATTTGAAAAAATAATGTTTTCCATTGAAATGCAATTTCAAAAAGCGAAAAGCCGAATTTATTAATATTTAGGTGTCTTAAATTGTAATATTTGAACATGAAATTTAATAATTTGTGTTTTATTATCCAACATATTGTCCTTAGTTGTGAAACCTGCTTTTATAAAAATTACTAACTTTAATTATGCTTTTTCTAAATAATTTTCACATTACAATTTAGAAATCCTTAAAAGACGATTTTCCCTTCCCTAAATTCACATTTGAAATGTTATTGTTTAAATTCTTAAAAGTGAGTTTTTAACGGATTATTTCCAGCATTAAAAATAATGTTCTTGGATAGACAAGAGACCAAGATAAAATGAAGAATTTATTATGTAAATGATTGTCTTAAATTGAAAACGTTTTTAATGAAATTCAATATTTTGTTTTTTATATACCAAATATTCATTAGTTGTGAACCATTGTTTTTTTAATAAACCAAATTTAACTTCTAAAAATACACTTTTTCTTTTAACCTAATTTTACATTACAAAATTTAGAACCTTAAAAAGTACGCATATTTTCCTGAAGTTTTAACATTTGAAATTTTGGTTAATGTTAAATTGAGTTTTTAACGGTAATTTTCAAGCAATTTGAAAAATAATTGTGTTTCATTGAATGCCTGATTTCAAAAACAGAAATAGGTGAATTTATTAATATTTAGGTTTTCTTAAATTGAACGTTTTTTAATGAAAATTCATATTTTTGTTTTATACTATCAAATATTGTCATTAGTTGTCTGAAAGCCTGTTTTTAATAAAAAGTTTAAGTTCTAAAATTACGCTTGCTTAAATTTCCCATTACAAATTAGAGACTCCTTAAAAGTGAGATTTTCTAAATTTCAACAATTTGAATTATTTTGTGAAATTTTGAAAGTCATTTTATTTTGATATATTTTGGAGTTCATCTTAAAATAATAATGATTTTTAATGTGAAATGCCAATTTTCACAAAAGCCAGAAAAGCCCGAAATTATATTAATGCTTTAGGTTCTTAAATTTGAAGTTTTTTAATGAAATTGTTCAATATTTTTTATATACAAAATATCTTTATACATTTTGAAAACCTGTTTAAATAAAGAAATGTTAATTCTAAAATTACGGCTTTTTCTTAATTTTCTAACATTGACAGAATTTACTACGGTTAAAATTCCTATTCGGATCCACCCCACCAAAAGTTTCCGATTTTTGGGTAAAATCTTTAAGATTGAAAGTTTTATATGTATTCAGCATTTGAAAAAAAATGTTCATTGAAATCTATTTCAAAAGCAGAAAAGTGAAATTTATTAATAGTTTAGGTGTCTCAAATTGACGTTTTTTAAGAAAAATTTTTAATAAAGATTTTACACGAAAAATGAAAGTTTTTTGCAAAATTGTTTTAAGTAAAAAGAAGAAGCAAATGAGGTTCTTGATTAAGTTTTAAAAATGATTTAAAAATTGAAAAAGTCCGAATTTTCATAAATTAACATTTAAATTAATTGTGGGTAATATCGCTTTACAAATCTGAGCTTTTAAACGGTAATTTTCAGCCATTGAAAAATAATGTTCCATTGAAATGCAATTTCCAAAAAGCAGAAAAGCGAAATTTATTAATAGTTTTTTAGGTGTCTTAATGGACGTTTTAAATGAAAATTTTCAAATATTTGTTTTTAATACAATATTTATTAATTGTGAAACCGATTTTAATAAATAATTTAAGCTTCTGAGATAAACGCTTTTTTTTAAATTTTTCACATTCACAATCGCATTCGATAATATTAAACGATTTTCCCCTAAATTAACATTGAAATTATTTTGTAATCCTTAAAATTGAGTTTTAAAAGAATATATTTTCAAGCAAATTTGAAAAAATAGTGTTTTCATTGAAATGCCATTTCAAAAAGCATTAAAGCAGAATTGTTAGTTTTTCTTTAGGTGTCCCCTTTTAGAAATTGAAACGTTTTCTAATTGAAAAAAGTTCAATATTTTTATATCCAAATTTTATTTCTATGAAATCGGTTGAGCAAATATAAAGCAACTTCTACGTATATGCTTTTTTTCTAAAATTTCAACACGGATGTCACTCTTGAGTACAATTCATTTTTTATTCTTCATCTTCTTGAAAAGTTATTGGGAATTTACCTAAAATTGAGTTTTTTACGGTAATTTCAGCATTTGGAAAAATATGTGTTTCATTGAAATGAATTCAAAAAGCAATAAAGCCCGATTTTATTATTCAGGTGTTTAAAATTTGGACGTTTTTTTAATGAAATTTTCAATATTGTGTTTATATATAATTTTTTTAAGTTGTGTGAAACTGGTTGAAAAAGCTAAAATACTTCAAAATTATCCAGTTTTCTGAATAGTGGATGACGAATTTGTAAACCAACTCTCCGCTACCGAACTGCCTTATTCATCACCAGCAATATAAGTTAAAATCTTAAAGTTGGAATTTTTAAAACGTTATTTTTAGCATTTTAAAAATAATGGTTCATTGAAATGCAATTAAAAAAGCATAAAAGAGAATTTACTAATTGTTTTAGGTGTCTAAATTGATTTTTTAATGAAATTTTCCCCCCCCAAAATATTTGGTTTTTATACAGAATATTTCATTTATTATTTGTGCAAACCTGTTTTAATACAAAATTTTAACTCTAAAAATTACACTTTTTCCTAAATTTCCAACATTAACAGAATTTAGGACACTCTTAGAAAGTACGATTTCTGAATTAAAACATTGAAAATTATTTGGTTACTTTAAAATGAGTTTTTTAACGGATGTTCAGCATTTAAAAATAATGTGTTTCATTGAATTCATTTTTCTGTGAAATTGAAAAGTGGAATTTTAATTGAGAGTTGAGGTTCCCCTCACCAACACAGCTATTTAATGATCTTTCAAATATTTTTTTTATATATAATATCAGAAGTTTGACATTTTTAATAAAATTTTAACCTCTTAAAATTACGCTTTGCTTAAGTTTACAATACAAATTTAGAACTTAAAAGTAAACGATCTTTTTCTAAATTTTCAAGTGAAAGCAATGAAATCTTTAAATCAGCTTTTTTACGGGGCAATTTTAGCATTTGAAAAAAATAAATGTTTCATTGCAATGCCAAATATTTCAAAAAGCAGAAAGCCGAATTTATTAATAGTTTTAGGTGGTCTAAATGGAGTTTTTTAATGAAATCAATATTTTTATATACTATAAATTTATTTTCGTGTGAAAAACTGTTTAATAAAAAATAATAACTTCTAAATTGACGCTTTTTTTCCTTAAATTTTCACATACAAATTTAGAACTCTTATAAGTTCGATTTTTCCTAAATTCAACATTTTAAGCTTTAATTTGGGAAATCTTTTAAAAAATTGAGTTTTAGGTATTTTCCAGCATTTGAAAAAACAAATGTTTTCAATTGAAATTTTCAATTTCAAAAAGGCTGAAAAGAGGAGTTCTTAAATTGTTTTACGTGTCTTAAATAGTTTTTTTTAATGAAATTAATATTGTTTTTATACCAAATATTCATAATCTTGTGAAATTTGTTCTTAAATACAAAAAAGATTTAATTTCATAGCTTTTCTTAAAATTTTTCACATTTCAAAATTTATTTGCATTAAATTTTACGTTCTAAACTTCCAACCATTTTTTAATTTTCCGGCTTAAAATGAGTGTTTTTAAACGGTATTTCCAGCATTTGAAAAAAATGTGTTTCATTGAATGCTATTTCAAAAAGGTAAAGTAAAATTTTAATTATTTTTTAAGGTATTCAAAATGACGGTTTTTAATGAAATTTCAACAATTGTTTTATGTACCAAATATTCATTAGTTGTGAAAACCTGTTTTTTTTCAATAAAAAATGTTCTATATATAAATTACCGTGCTTTTTCTTTAAAATTTACATTACAAATTTACGAATCTCATTGTAATAGTACGATTTTCCCTAAATTTCAACATTGTGAAATTATTGGTTGATTGATATTAGTTTATATATGTAATTTTTCCAGCATTTTGAAAAAAATAAATGGTTTTCATGAAATGCTATTTCAAAAAGCAGAAAAAGTTGGAAATTTTAATAAGTTTTTTTAGTGATAAAATTGACGTTTTTATGAAATTTCAAAATTTGTTTTTATAGTACAAATATTTCATTAGTTTGTGAAAACCCTGTTTAAGTAAAAAATTTTACAAAATTAGTAATTATTAATACCTTTCTTAATTTTTCACATTACAGATTAGAACTCTTAAAATCACGATTTTTCCTAAATTCTTCAACAATTGAAATTTATTAAGTAAATCTTAAATTGAGTTTTTAAACGGTATTTTCAGCATTTTGAAAAAAATAATGTTTTCTTTAAAATGCAATTTTCAAAAAGAAAAAAGTGAATTTTATTTATAGTTTTAGTTGTCTTAAATTGACGCGTTTTTTAATGAAATTTCATGATTTGTTTAAAGATATAAAGATTTCAATTATATATTGGTGACAATGTTTTACTTAAAAAATTTTAACTTCAAAATTACGGCCTTTTCTTGAATTTTCACATTAAAAAATTTAGAACTCCTTAAAAACGATACGATTTTTCCCTAAATTTAAACATTTTGATAATTAGTTGTTTAATTCTTAAAATTGAGATTTTTACGGTTATTTTCAAGCATTCTTGAAAAATGTTCACAGTTATAGAAATGTCAATTTCAAAAGCAAGAAGATAATTTATTAATAGCTTAAGGTGTCTTAAATTGACTTTTTTAATGAAAATCAAAATATTGTTTCTTAATACACCGACATATTCATTGTTGCTGAAACCCGGTTTTTAATAAAAAAATTAACTTCTTAAAATACGCTTTTTCTTAATTTCACATTACAATCGAATTTAGAACTCTTTAAAAGTACATTTTTCCCTAAATTCAACATTTTGAAATTATTTGGTTAAATCCTTCAAATTGATTTTTAACGGTATTTTCAGCATTTGGACAAAAAATGTGTTCAATTGAAAAAAAATTTCAAAAAGCCCAGAAAAGTGAATTTATAATAGTTTAAGGTCTTAAATTGACTGTTTTTTAATGAAATTTCAATATTTGTTTTTATACTACAAATATTTCCATTAGTTTGTGAAAACCTGTTTTTAATAAAAAAATTTAACTTCTCAAATTCACGCTTTTTCTTAAAATTTCAACTTACAAATTTAGAACCTCCTTAAAAGTACCATTTTTTCCTAAATTTCTCAACATTTGAATTATTTGGTAAATCTTTAAAATTGAGTTTTAACGGGAATTTTCAGCATTTTGAAAAAGTATGTGTTCATTGAAATGCTGATTTAAAAGCCAGAAGTAAATTTATTAAATAGTTTTACGTTTGCCTAAAATTGACCGTTTTTTAATGGCAAAGTTTCAAATTTTTCTTAATATATTAAATATTCAAGTTGTGAAACCTGTTTTAATAAAAATTTAACTTCTAAATTAACGCTTTCTTAAATTTAACATTACAAAAAATTTGAACTCTTAAAATACGATTTTCCTAATTTCAACATTTGAAATTTATTTGGGATTTTTCTTCAAAATTGAGTTTTTATATGGTATTTTCACATTTGAAAAAATAAATGTTTTCATTGAATGCTTGAATAAAAGCAAAACAGTGAATTTATTAATAGTTTTAGGTGTTCTTAAATTGAACGTTTTTTAATGAAATTCAATAGTTTTTATATACCAAATAGTTTATTAGTTGTGAAACCGTGTTTGTAAAAATTTAACCTCCTAAAATTAAATTGCGCTTTTTCTTAATTTTTCACATTACAAATTTAGAAACTTTTAAAATTACGATTTTTTCCAAATTCAACATTTGAAATTTATTTGGTAAATCCTTCAAAAATTGGAGTTTTAACGGTAATTTTTCAGCTTTGAAAAAATACTGTGTTGCTTGAAGAGCAATCTTCCAAAAGCTGAAAGTGACAGTTTATTACTCGTTTTGGATGTCTTAAATTGACGTTTTTTTAATGAACAATTCAATATTTTGTTTTTTATATACCAAATATTTCATTAGTTTAAACCTGTTTTAATAACAAAAATTAATCTAAATAACGCTTTTTTCTTAAATCTTCACATTAACAAATTTAGAGACTCTTAAAAAGTACGATTTTTCAAAATTTCACATTTGAAATTATTTGGTTAATGTCTTAAAATTGAGTTTTATAGTGTATTTTCAGCATTTGAAAAATAATGTGTTCATTATTGAAATGCTATTCAAAAAGCAGAAAAGTCATTCATTTATATTTTAGGTGTCTTAAAATTGACGTTTTTTAATAAAATTAATATTGTTTTTATATACCAGTATTTCATTATCTCTATTGAAAAACCTGTTTTAGAAAAAATTATAACTTCTAAATTACGCTTTTCTTAAATTTAACAATTAACAAATTGTAGAACTCTTAAAAGTTACGATTTTTCTGAAATTTTCAAATTTGAAATTATTGGTAAATTTAAATTGAGTTTACATTGTATTTTTTCAGCATTGAAAAATAAATGTGTTATTGAAATGCTATTTCAAAAAAGCAGAAAAGTGAATATTAATAGTTTAGGTGTCCTAAATTGACTTTTTTTAACGAAAATTTCCAAATATTTGTTTTATTATACCAAATATTCATTAGAATGTGAAAACCTGTTTTAATAAATTTTAACTTCTTTAAAATTTATTTTTTTCTAAATTTTCACATTACAATTAGAACTCTTAAACGTACGATTTTTCCCTAAATTCAAAGATTTAGAAATTATTTTTTAATTCTTTCTAGCTATCACTTTTAACGGTCCTTTTCCACAATTGAAACTTCGGCGGTTCATTGAAATGCAATTGTCACAAAAGCAGAAAAGCGAATTTATTATATTTTAGGTTCTTAAATGAACGTGTTTAGGAAATCAATAGTTTGTTTTTTATCATACCAAATATTTCAATTAGTTTTGAAAAAATCTGTTTTTAATAAAATTATAACGTCAAAATACAATAACTCTTTCTAGTACATTACATTTCACATACAAATTTTAAGCTCTTAAAAGTAACGATTTTTCCTAAATTTCAAAAATTTGGAAATTATTTGTTAAATCTCAAGAGTTTTTAACGGTATTTCAGCATTTTAAAAAATTATAATATGGTTTCATTGAAATGCAATTTCCAAAGCAAAAAGAGAATTTATTATTGTTTTAGGTAACTTTAATTGACGTTTCTTACTGAAACTTCAATATCGGCATCTACATACCAAAGGTTTGATTAGGTGTGAAAACCTGTTTTAATAAAAAAATTAACTTCTAAAATTAACACTTTTCTTAATTTCACGATTACACAATTTAGAAATTCTTAAAATAGATTTTCCTCAAATTAAACATTTGAAAGTTATTTGTAATCCTTAAAATTGAGTTTTTAACGGTAATTTTCACATTTGTAAAAAAATGTTGTTTCATTGAAATGCTATTTCAAAAGCAAGAAAGGTGAATTAATAGTTTTAGGTTCCTTAAATTGACGTATTTTGTAATGATTCATATTTTGGTTTTTTATATATCACATATTCTCTTCCTGAAAACCCGTTTAATAAAAAATTTTAACCTCTAATTTTACGCTTTTTCTTAATTTTCCCAATTAAGAAAAAGAATTGTAATATGTATGAATTTTTCTAACTTCAACATTGTGAAAAATTATTGTAAAACTATCAAATTTTGGTCATTTTTAGCATTTCCTAAGCAAGAGAGGCATTTGAAAAAAATAATGGTTTTATTTAACATGCAATTCAAAACAGAAAAGCGAATTTATTATAGTTTTAGGTGTCTTAAAATTGAAGTCTTTTAAATGAAATTCAAATATTTGTTTTTATATACCTCATATTTTTATTATTGTGAAAACCTGTTTAATAAAAATATTATAACTTCTAAAATTAACGACGCTTTTTTCTTAAATTTCACATTACAGAATTTGAACTCTTAAAGTACGAATTTTTCCTAAATTTTCAACATTGTGAAATTATTGGTTGATTGATATTTTTTAAAACGGTATTTCAGCCATTTTTGAAAAAATAATGTGGTTTCATGAAATGCAATTTCAAAAGCAGAAACGAGAATTTACTAATTGTTTTAAACGTGTCTAAATTGAACGTTTTTTAAATTGAAATCACCTATTTTTGTTTTTATATACCAATATTTTATTAGTCTGGAAAATTTGTTTTTAATAAAAAAATTTAACTCCTAAATTACGCCTTTTTCTTAAATGTTCACAATACAAATTTAGAACACCTCCTTAAAAGTCCGATTTTTCTAAATTCAACATTTGAAATTGTTTGGTAGTTCTTAAAAAAATAGAGTTTCTTAACGGTATTTTCAGCAATTTGAAAAAATAATGTGTTTCATTGAAACTCAATTTCAAAAATATTATCATTAAGATTATTAATAGTTTTTTAGGTGTCTTAAAAATTGACAGTTTTTTAATGAAATTAATATTTGTTTTTAATATACCAAAATATTTCATTAGTGTGAAAACCGCTGTTTAATAAAAAATGTTAAACTGTTCTAAAAATTACGCTTTTGCTTAAATTTTTTAACATTACAGTATTTAGAACTCTTAAAAGTACGATTTTCCTAAAGTTTCAACATTGTGAAATTTAATTTTGGTAAATCTTTAAATTGAGTTTTAATATGATTTTCAGCATTTGAAAAAATGTTTCATTGAATGCTATTTCAAAAAGCCGAAAGGAATTTAATTAATAGTATTCTAGTACTCACTCAAAACTTGACGTTCTTTTTTATGAAATTTCAATATTTGTTTTTAATATGACCAAGATATTTCTTCAGTTGTGGAAAACCTGTTTTTGAGTAAAATTTTAAACTTCTAACATTACGCTTTTTCTTAAGATTTGTCACACAATATTTCTTTTAAGAACTCTTAACAGTACGATTTTCCTAAATTTTATTTTTTCAAAACATTTGAAATTTTAATTTGGTTTGGTAAATCTTAAATTGAGTGTTTTGAAAACTATAAGTATTGAGAGCATTTGAAAAAAATAATGTGTCTCATTGAGAATTTTTTCACCAAATTTTATTAAAGTTTTCCCCTCAAATTCATTCTTAACTCCTATCATTTCAATCAAACAACAGAAAAGCGAAATTTTTTATTATATTTTTAGAGGAGGAGTTGGGG
>JABUQX010041672.1:0-5000 GCA_015478945.1 Trachelipus rathkii
GAAGGAATGCGGATGATGACTGGGCTTTCCGAAGCGCTTATCGTTAAGAGGTTGCGTGATAGTAAAGCCTGAAATCCTCTACACCAACCACTTTCATTCTCGTGAAGT
Organism: Trachelipus rathkii; assembly: GCA_015478945.1. Classification (NCBI taxonomy): domain Eukaryota; kingdom Metazoa; phylum Arthropoda; class Malacostraca; order Isopoda; family Trachelipodidae; genus Trachelipus; species Trachelipus rathkii. The sequence continues at coordinate 109 of JABUQX010041672.1, forward strand.
ACAAATATTTTTCAAAATCTCTCATAGCAAGAGAAAATTTTATATATCCAAAAACCCGATCCTTTTCGGGTGGCATCCCTACTGCTTACATATAAAGCGGGTAAAACATGCTGACAGGGTGCTTTGCTATCACAATTGAAGTATTTGTTATTTCCTTGATAATATAATCATAATGCAGAAATATACATATATAAAAGGCAATCGGTTATATAATAGCTCATAATGAGAAGGTACGTTTAAAGTAAAATTATTGATCAAAACAGTTATTTAAACAAAAATATTTTACTGAGTATTAAACGTTGGATGTACTGATATTATGATTTATTAGGTACTGCTATAATAAACATGGACGACCTTTACAAATATGTTTGTTTAAACTTTTATAACAAATTTTAAAATACTTAAAAATAATATAAATATAAATAACAAAGAGATTACAAGTAAAAGGGGAAAAATTCAAAGAAAATAAATATAATATTTAAAAAAGGTATTAATAAACTAATAAATAATCAATTAAGAAAAACAAATAAATTATAATAATAATATACATTATTTATAATGTGAGAAGCTGCTCTTTTGTGACTATATTAAGGAATGATTCCTTGTTTAAATATGTAAGTATATTACTATTTAGTATTAAATATTTATTTGAATGCTGTGTGTGTGTGTGTGTAGTGTGTGTCTTTGTCAATCATTACACACGTGTGTGCGTGTGATATAGTGTTGTGTGAGAGAGTTGTGTGTGTGCGTGTGCGTGGTGTTGTGATGAGGAAGAATTGTGTAATGAAATAGAACGATAGTGTGTAGTGAATAAGGTAGTTAGATGACCGGATGTGTGTGTGAGAGTCCGGACAAACAATATGGAGTACAAAGATTATAGTAATAAATGAGATTTAAAACTATCTCTCAATAAGCAACTGAAATATCTAAATAGTTATATTGAGTTTATTTACTGTAGTCTAAGAAGATACAGTTAATGTAAAAAAAAACATATTTGACTATTTATCATTAGGACACTCTGATAAAAAAAAGATAATATATTAAAGGAACGTTATAAAAATGAAAGTATAATTATACCTAAATTTATTTAGATATTGGCCTTCTTACGTTGAATCAATATATAATACAATGAAATCAAGATTAACGATAAAGTGTAAAGTTGCTGTTCATTTAAGTAAAACATATGCAAAAATTATTAAAAAATTTTTAAATTTTATATCTATATAAATATTATTAATATATATTTTTATATATATATTTATTTATATTTTTAATACCATAATAAACATAAACGGAAATAAAAAATATAGAAAATTCGATATACTAATATAAGTTAGTGTCTCAAAAAGAACTTAGGACATCAGAGCAAGAGAGAGTATGACTAACAGCTATATTAGTAGGAAGACTGGGCTAATAGTAATGTAATACAGAAGACCTAGGGCACTCAATAGTGGAAAACTGAAGACCAAGGATTGAAAACACAAGAAGACGGATAACCTAGAGTTAGAAAAAAGGATTGAGAGAAATTATAAATTAATTTTAATTGATAAAATTTTTTAATATAATTAGGTTTCCATGTATCTGGAAAGATTTGTAAATTTTAATGGAAAATTTTAGGATGAAATTAGGAGTAAGATAATTATAATTTTCTGAATCTCTTCCTTATATTTACCGAGAACCTGATGTCAGTAATCAAGTTATTTTTTAACTTAATAACTGACGGCACTATGCACATGTTTATTTTTAATTTTTATAAAAAGCTGGCACTCCATGGGCACGGACATTGCCCTATTCTTACAGGAAAGCTCTCTAGTAAGTTGCTTTCTAAGATCTGCAGGAAGGATCGAACCAGAGACTCTCGCCCTGACCAACAAAAGAGACAAAACACGTAAACAACCTCATCCTCAAGTAGAACAACTTTTCTATTGTATTCTTCATTCAAATTTTAGTTCTGCTAACTTGTTAAGAGACTTTAATTCTTTTATCAAGCTATAATTAATAGTAAAAAATGTGAATTACGCAAATGATCATAATAAATGTAACCACATCTCTCTCTCTCTCTCTCTCTCTCTCTCTCTCTCTCTCTCTCTCTCTCTCTCTCTCTCTCTCTCTCTCCTCTCTCTCTCTCTCTCTCTCTCTCTGTTCTTTTTTTTTTTTCTTCCTTTTTCTGTCCATCTGTTTTTTTTTCTTTCAGTATCTATCTATCTATCTATCTATCTATCTATCTATCTATCTATCTATCTATCTATCTATCTATCTATCTATCTATCTATCTATCTATCTATCTATCTATCTATCTATCTATCTATCTATCTATCTATTTTTATTTTAATTTGCTTCTATGAAGAGAAAATATTGTTGACTAAATTTAGCATGAGGTGCTGAACTGGTGCTTGTCAACTTGAAATATATTTTGCCAATTTGCCAATTTTGGATTTAAGATTTTGGACTTAATGGAAGTAAAAATAAATGATTTATTGTGCTATGTCTCAACTGCACTTGATGATTTGAAGAATGATAATATTGTTATGACATGTATAGCTTTCTATGGTGCTGGTAAAGTCAAGGAGGCTAAGCAGTTACTTTCCAATCTGATAGGAGAGGAAATAAAGTGGAGAAGAGGAGATGATAGACTAAGAGGCGATATGCAGGATGTTGTTGATCTATTTGGGATAGCTAAGCAGAAGGGCAAAATTTTACCAAAATTTGTAGCCGAGTCCTATAGGTCACTTCCACCGACTAGCGGATTTGAAATTGTAAGTGAAGGACTTATTAACCTAATTGATGAAGTAACGAAGCTAAGAGAAGAGGTTACGCAACTGAGAGAAAATAGACTAATTGAAAAAAGAGTAGCATCAGATATGATAAGTGTTAAAGAAAATCTATTTGAAATTAAAAATGAAATGAGAAAATGTAATAGAAATATGTTAAAGAAAACGTTTCATTATGTGGACGATGGAGAGGGAGATGAGCAACGATGTCCCAATTTGCCTGTGCCGTCAGCTCCTTCAGCTTCTCAGATAGAAGAGTGTCTTGAAGTGCATGAAAACAATTTGCCAGTCCCGTCGGCTCCTTCAGCTTCTCAGATAGAGGAGAGTCATGATTTGCCTGAAAACAGTTTGCCAGTGCCGTCGGCTCCTTCAGCTTCTCAGATAGAGAAAAGTCATGAATTGGCGGAAATTAGTTTTATTCAAGAAATTGAGAATGAATACGACCCTAGTAAATTGAGCTGGGCAGATATTGTATCTAAACAAGGTAAGAAAGGGATAAAAATTGGTAATAAAAATAAGTTTGTGAAGATTCCTAATGAAGAGATAAATTTGAAAAGAAATAAGAATGAAGCAGAGTTTAATAGAGAAAATAACGAAGATGAAGGTTTCACTTTGGTAAGATCTCGTAAAAAATTTAAAAATATTATATATGGTGCTAAAAATTTGAACCCATCTGATAATTTGAGAAGTGCTAAGTCAGTTTTAGATTTGTATATCGGTCGCTGTGACCTAACTGTTAAGGATGATCATATAAAAGAGTATATCAAGAATAATTTAAATGTTGAACTTCTAAAAATCGAAGAATTAAATTGTAGAAATCCTTATTCTAAATCTTTTAAAATTACTACAGAATTGAAGAATAGAGTTAAGATATTAAATGAAGACTTTTGGCCTGAAGGCATAATATGTAGAAAGTTTTTTAATAAAAATAAAAAGGAGTGATGAATTCTTCGATTACTGGATTAAAGATTGCTACATATAATTGCAATTCATTTAGGAATAATTCTGAAGTTGTTAAGAAACTTATGTCTAATCATGATATTATATTATTACAAGAGATAATGTTAATGGAAAAGGATGTTTATGTAATAGAAAATTTATCCAACAAATGGGAGAATATAACATTTGCTCAAAAAGAAGTTACAAACGTAATTCATGAGGGGAGACCGAAGAAGGGAATGTGTATTTTATGGAGGAAAGAGCTATCAGGAATGGTTAAACCAGTATTATACAGTGATTATATAATTGGTATAGTTTTAAGTGTAAATTTTAACAGGTTTTTGATTTTAAACGTTTATTTGCCCTGCTTTATAAATGATCAAGTTAGAATTTTGGAATATATTAATTCTTTAACAGAAGTGGAAGCAGTAGTGAAAAGTACGGAACACGATTCTTTAATTATTATGGGAGATTTTAATACAGGTTTCGATGAATCAATTTTTGCAGGCCTGATTAATGATTTTATCGAAAGAAATAATCTATATATAGTTGATAATAGTTTACCTGGTGACTCATTTACTTATTTGTCTCCGGCACATAATACGACATCTTGGTTAGATCATGTATTGTGTTCAGGAAACTTAAAAGATATTTTTGATGAAGTGCATATTTTATATGATCATAGTTTGTATGATCATTTTCCGATGTCCTGTAAACTAAGAATTGAAGATTGTAATCAATTTTTGGATTGTGAAGATGTTAATAATGAGTTTGTATATTGGAATAAACTCACGGTTGAAGAGAAAAATGAGTATGCTAATAATATTGACTACCTACTTGATAAAAATAATTTTTTAGAAAAGGAGGTTGCTTTCTGCAGTAAGTATAACTGCAGCAATGATAAACATTTAATTCAGATAAAACATTGGTATAAAGATATATGTAAAGTTCTACAAACTGCAAGTAAAAAGTTTTCTGTAGTCATTAAAAATGTTAAAAAATGTACGCCAGGATGGAATGAAAAATTAAGGGATTTTTATAAAGAAGCAAATTGGCATTTTAGAGAATGGAAAAAGAAAGGAAGAAAACGTCAGGGTACGGAATTTGACAAAATGTGTAAATCACGAGCTAAGTTTAAATTTGAATTAAAAAAATGTAGATTGATGGAAAACGAGATAAGAA
>JABUQX010041673.1:0-20000 GCA_015478945.1 Trachelipus rathkii
TATATATATATATATATATACTATATATATATATATATATATATAGTATAATATATATATTCATTATATATATATTTTTATTCCCCCTTTTTTTTTTTGCCTTTTCCTTTTTTTGCTTTTTTCTTTCCTTTTTTATATATATATCATAATATAATATATATATATAATATTATAATATATATATACTAAATATATATATAATATATATATATATATAATAGTATTATATATAATATTATATATATAATATATAATAATATATACTTCTTTCTTCTTTCTTTCTTTAATCTTCCTCTTTGCCCAAGACTGGGGGTAGGTGCGTGGCAATGCAATGGAAAGAAAGCAGTAGACAGAATATGACAAAAGTTCGAAAGGAAGCCCAGCCCCTTACGCCCCTCTGTAATCCTTATTAGTGAGAACTCGTCAACGAAGGAAACATCCACCTAGAAGTTCATGGGACTTCGTACGGACGCCTCAACGTATGGTTAGAATCGTCAGTGTAAGGGTTCATCCTTGGCCAAGGTGGCTACAACCATTACCCCATCATCAAAAACCACAGCCATTCTCGATCACTTATCATGCACCCTTTTATTCTCGCCTCTGCCACCACTCAATTTCTCTCCTTCAGACATTCGTTTCACCGACTCAATCCACTTTTCTTTTGCGGTCTCCCAGGCCTGGTCGGTTTCCCCACACAGCTCTCAACTATACATACCGCTTACCAACTGACTATGCATATCATCCTTTCCACATACGACCAAACCATTCTCACATACTTTTCATTATTCTCTCATTTACCCCCTTTCTCCACAGCACAACTCTCTAATACGTTCATCCTCACTTTATCAATTCTTCTCACACCGAACACGGCCCTAAGTTGTCCATCTGAACACATTGACTTTAGATCTATACTTCTTATTTCCAGACCATAGTCCTCCCTACCATAACAATACAGGAACAACATACCTCATGTAAAATCCCTAGCACAACTCTATGACTTAGTCCTTACATTCAGACCAAGACGATTTAAATTGCACCAGCCACCTTCCTGCCATTCACAACTTTCCTACTACACTCTGCATCGTCCGTTCCCTTTTCATCCAGCAATTAACTACCACTAAATATTTAACTCAGAACACTTATTTCCAGCTGCTCACAACATCTAACATAACTTCACACTGGGACTGTGTTCTCACTCACAACCTTACTCTTATCCACTTACTTTCAAGCCTTCCTATTTACAAACCCTCTACCAATACTATCCTCATCCCCAAACTCTCTTCAGATTCACCAACAAAACCAAAATCATCCGCATATATAGGTAGGGCACCCTCCCGTCATCTCCTTCTCCACCATTGCTAACACATTCCTGCCAATCTGCCACCTCGAATTCTTTTCATTACACCATCCTATATACAAATTGAATAACAAGGAGACATAACACAACCCCTGTCTCACTCGCTATTAATCCTAAACCACTCAACATTGACACCATTTATTTCTTACACACGCTTCACTATCGTCATAAACATACTTTTCATTGATTCCATATCAGAGCCTAACCACCACACCAATATATCAACCTAACACCGCATGCCATAAACCTTCCCTATTAATCTATCATACGCCTGTTGAATTGCTGAAACAAAATAGCAATTTATTTCTTCTTTCTCCCCTGTTTCTCATCATTTGTTTTCAATGTAAAGATTTGAATCACACATCCTGCTACACTCCTAACGCACCATTGTTCTTCACCAATCTCACGTCCTTCCAGTCAGCTGCGACGTCACTCCTTCTGACCAAAATACCAGCATATACCTTCCCTACAACCAGGGGTTTTGGCAAAAAAAAACACTTTTTTTGAAAAAGCCCAATGGGCCCGGGTTTTTTCGTGTTTTTTTTCACATATAAACCCGAAAAAAAAACCGGGGGAAATTGGGATTTTTCATTTACTTTTCCTTTTCAGCAATACTGCTAATTTCATTATTAATTTAAATTGTTTGTTTTTTAATTATTATAAGTTTCGCATGTATAACAGAAGGCCAAAAAGACCTAAAGGGATCCGGAAGAAAACTAGGAATTGAATGGCTGAAGTTTTGAATGTCTAAGGCACCAGCAAAGTAAAATGTAAATATTAGTGATGCAATTAGCAATAAAATTGAAAGAATAAAAGTGCATCGGAAAAAATCTTGTAAGCTCTTGTCATATTCTGGCGAATCAAGTGCTAATACAACCGTTGAAAGTATCTATCTTACAGATGTAGAAGAAAGGGATTCATTTAATTTTCGATGGCTGCAAGAAATTCAACAATGAAAACATGGTATCTGTATCTGACACATCAAACTCAAAAGATTGTCTAAATATACGCATTAAAATGGCACATGACAAAAAGAAATTCTTGATAGATAAAATATCAAAGTTTTTTTTTTATGCTAACAACGTCTCATTTTTAAAGTATGAATTGAAGTACTTGTTGAAATGATACCTAAAACCTTAACGACGCTGGTTACTCCTCACACATCTCCGAAAAATCTAGCAGGTCCATTCTTGGACAGGCTCATATATATATTATATATATATATAGATAATATATATATATATATATACTAATATATTATATATATAATATATATATATATATATAATAATTATATAATATAGTATTATATAATATAATATATTATATATTATATAGTATATAATATAATATATGATCATATATATATACAGTATATATAATATAGTTAAATATATTTATATATATATATATATATAATATATATATATAATATATATATTTATATATATATATATATATAATTTATATATATATATATATATTATATATATTATATATATATATATATAATATATATATATATATATTATATATATATAATATACACAGTATATAATATATTAATATATATATATATATATAATATATATTATTATATATAATTATATATATATATAGATTATATGATATATATATATCTATATATATATAATATTATATCTATATATATATATAATATATATATATTCTTTCTTTCTTTCTTTCTTCAAACCTTCGCTCTTTTGCCCACCAGAGATTGGGGGTAGGTGCTGTACAGCACCTCGGAAAAAGGAAAAGCCAGTTGAGAAAATGAACCAAAACGTCGCAAAGAAAGCCCAGCCTTAACCGCCGCCTCTGCTACCATTAATTAGTGGAGTCTTCGTCACAAGAACAGAAAATCCACCCTAGAGCATCATGGGACCCCTCTGCGACCGGGCCCTCAGCTATGCGTAAATCGTCAATGTGACAGGGTTTCATTCCCCTGCCCAGTTGGGCCCACAACCAATGCCCGCCATACAAAACCACCGCATTCTCTCCTTCATCACTTGCACCTTTATCTCTGCCTCTTAGGGCCAAACTCTACATTTTTCTCCCTTCAACATTCGTTCACCGACTCGATCCCCTTTCTCTGTCGGTCTCCCAGCCGGTCAATCCCAACCACTCACCACTATACATGCCGCTTAACCAACCGAATATCACTCATCCTTTCCACATGAACCAAACAATCTCAACATACTTTCATTTATTCTCTCATTTAACCCCTTTCTTCACACCACACAAACTCTCTACACAGTTCATTCCTCATTTTATTAAATTCTTTTCACACCTAGCATCTCCTAAGATTGTCCATCTGAACACATTGAACTTTAATCTATACTTCTTATTCACAGACCATAGTCTCACTACCATACAATACACAGGTAACAACATACTCATGTAAGACCTAGCGCACTCAAGACTTAGTCCCTTTACATTCACCACGATTTAAATTGCAACCAGCAACCTCCTGCATTCACACTTCCAACTACACTCTCGCATCATCGTTAACTTCTCATCCCAACACCTACCCTAAATATTTAAACTCAGACACTTGCTCCAGCTGCTACCATCTAACATAACTACACACTTAGAGAAATGTCCTCACTCACAACCATTACTTACTCTTATGCTACGTTACTTTCATCTCTTTTACATCTCTGCCCAAGTCTCTCTACCAATCTTCAAAACTTCTTCAGATTCGCCACACAGAAACAAATCATCCGCATATAGTAGGTAAGGGCCACCCTCCCTCATCTCCATATCCCATCATTCTAACACCACTTTCTGCCATCTCCCACCATCGAATTCTTTCATAACCCCATCTCATATACAAATTGAATACCAGAGACATAACACAACCTGTCTCACTCCGCTATTAATCCTAACCAATCACTTTTGACACCCATTTATTCTTACACCACGCTTCACTATCGTCATACATACTTTTGATTCATCAGAAGCCTACCACCAACACCGATATATATCACTAATACCTGCATAAAGCTTCCCTATTAATCATCATACGCCTGTTGCAGATCCATAAAACCTAAATAGTAAATTTTTTGCTTCTTCTCTCTCATTTTCTCAATGATTTATATTATAGTATAATTATAATATTATTAATAATATATATACTATATATATATATATATAATATATATATATATAGTAGAGTATATTATATATTTATATATATTAATATATATATATATATATATATATATATATATAATATAATATATATAATATATATATATATATATATATATATATATATATATATATATATATATATATATATAATATATATAACCCTGCTACAACACTAAAAATAAACTTTATTCCCCCTACTAATTTCTACAGTTCCCCTTTTCTCCCTTACCTTATATAAGGATACTATACCCGCTCTCTCCAATCCCTTGGAACTATACCCCTTAAGCTTTATTACACAACTTCCAAATCCAATAATCACCATCTAGCCTCCGTCTTGATCATTTCACCAGTAATTTTCATCTATACCTCAGATTTATCACAACATTCTTCACTTTCTCACTCTACCCATTACTCCTCCTTACTAATAACCTCATCCCCTACTAAATATCTATTCCTTCTTGCACCATCAAACCCACACACATTCGCTATCACCTCTTCATTACTGTTAAATATTGTGCAGATTTTCCGAAGTGTTCCTTGTCCACACTCCTTCACACCATTTTCATCAGTTACATAATAGCATCCATCCCTATTCATTAATTACTAAGCAAGATTCCCTTATTCCCTTCTAACCTTTCCGCGCTTCCTTCCAGAAGAGCTTCCTATTCCTTGTAAGTCCTCATGTCATCCGCCTTCCAAACTGTTCATTTACCTCTTGTTTTCTCACGTATTTTATTGCAATTAGCAGTTAGCATAGCATTAGCATTTAGCATTTTAGTATTGTTTAGCATTTCTTTTTTCCTCCTTATTATTAATTCCAAGCATCTTTCTTTTGAGTCTTCATCATTTGCTTTTTGTACATTCACCACGCTTCTTTTTTACCTTTACAGTTTTCATAACCTCTTCATTCTCAGCCATATGCACACTGGTTAACGATTCTTTACTTCTACTTTAGACACATCCACATCTTCTTTGCCACTAATAACAATTGCTTCCTTCATTTGAGCCCGCAGATTTGTCAGTAATCAATTGTTCACCATTCAAGCCGTTTTTTACTTAGCGAGCGCCTCTTGCGATACTTAATCCCTTATTGTCCTTGCTCACTTTAACTTCTCACTCTTAATTTTTACCTACTTCCTTCCTTTCGTATCACCTTCCCCTCCATCCAAGCCCCACTAACTTAAATTTACACAGAACAACATAATGATCCGATAATCCATTCCTAAACCCTCACTGATTTAAAATCCAACACATACTTCAACATCTTCTCACCACACTAAATCAATCATACTTTTCACTTCGCAATACCATCTCTACCTGTAACCCAACTACTGAGTAATAACCTTATTGCATACTCTTGTGTTTAAGTATTATATAGTTATATATTATATAGTATAATATATATATATATATATATATATATATAATATATATATTATTATATATATATATATATATATTTATATATATTATTATTATGATTACTATATATATATTATATATATATATATATATATAATATATTATTATATAATTTATATATATATTATTTTATTGTATATATATAGTATATATATTATATATATTATATAATATTTGGGAATTTTTTTTAAAAATTATGTTGTGAATTTGAATATAAATTAAGTGAATAAATGTTGAGACAGGAATCTTTTCTTTTTGTTCTCACACTCATAAATTTTTGACGATCAGCTTTTGGCAAATAGTGAAATGAATTCAACTTTAAATTAAATAAATAAAAAATTTTTGTATTTTATTTATTTTAAGGTTTATGTGAAATTATTCAAATTTTCCTTTACTTTCATATAAATTTATTTTTTTATTTTTGTTCTTCGAAACAGATTTCGAAAAACTGAAATCGCGATTTAGAATCGCGTTACGAAATTCGAAAAGGACCTTCAAAAGATTACCTCAGACCTCAATAATGGGTGATAAAAAGGTTAGCACAATAAATTTCCAAAAACTCTGTTGTAAATATTGTAATTTAAATTTTAAAAATAATGAAGAGTTGAAAAGTCATGTCTGCATTTGCATAAAAGAAAGTTTAATGTGCTCATTGTAATTATGAAAGCAATCGTAAGACACACTTACGCTCTCATCTACTAACTCATAGCAGTATAAAATTACTTAAATGTTCTGAGTGTGACTATGAGTGTAATCAGAAAGGAAACTTAAAAGAGCACATGCTTAACAGCATGCAAAATATAAATTATTTAAATGCTCTGAGTGTGCCCTATGAGTTGCTAATCATGAAAAAGAAGGCTTCAAATTAATACATAAGATATACGCATCAGAAATATATGAAAGTATTTAAATGTTCGTGAATGTACCCGTTATTGAGTGTAATCAGAAGCAAGCTTAAGATTACACATGCTTAAACATGAAAATATCAAATTGTTTAAATGTTCTGAGTGCGGCTATAAGTGTAATAGAAAGGAAACTTTAAAAGAGCGTAATAGCCATTCAGTCTATAAAATCTATTTAAATGTTCTGAGTGCGGTCCAATAAGTTATCGAAAACGACACTTTAAAAAGACCACATGCTTAGCATCAAAATATAAATTATTTAAAATGTTCTTTATAGTTTTATGAGTGCAATCAGAAAGGAAACTTAAAGGCACACATGCTTTTCGCATCAAAAAATAAAATTATTTAAATTTTCTGAGTGTAACTATGAGTGTAATCACAAAGAAAGCTTAAAACTCACATGCTTACGCATCAAAATATAAAATTATTTAAATGTTCTGATTGTGGCTATGAATGTAATCATAAAAGCAGCTTAAAAGACACTGATTTGTAACAAAATATAAAAATTATTTAAATGTCTGATTGTGGCTGACACTGTAATCAGAAAAGTAGCTTAAAAACACACATGCACTCATCAAAATATAAAATTATTTAAATGTTCTGAGTGTGGCTATGAGTGTAATCAGAAAAGAAGCTTAATAACACACATGTTTACGCATCAAAATTTAAAATTATTTAAATGTTCTGATTGTGGCTATGAGTGTAATCATAAAAGCAGCTTAAAAACACACATGCTTACGCATCAAAATATAAAATTATTTAAATGTTCTGAGTGTAAATCTATGAGTGTAATCAGAAAAGTAAGCTTAATAACACCATGCTTACGCAATCAAAATATAAATATTGATTTAAATCTGCTTCTGAGGTGTAGCTCTATAGTGTAATCAGAAAGGAAGCTTAAAAAAATCACACTTGCTCTTGCGCACTCGAAATGATAATATTTTTAAAATGTTCTTGAAGTGTGGCTATGAGTGTCATACAGTAAAGGCCACTTAAATGTGCACATACTTACGCATCAAAATATTAAATTATTTAAATGTTCTGAGTGTGGCTATGAGTGTAATCAGAAAGGATGCTTGAAAAGACACATTCTTACGCATAAAAAAAAATAAAAAATATGAGAAAGTTAAAATGTTAAAATAAAAAAAGAATTCCGGCTGATAAACCTTGGCCCTGGCAAGAAGTAGTCGTATATACTGTACATAAATAGCAGGAGTATAATTGTGAAATTTTGTTTTATTTTTACTGTAGTTTTTTTTCGATTTCGATATTTATGCATATTCATTTTTATAAACTTGCTTCCAGTAATAATTTTTATATAATATTTTAAGATATTTTTTCTTTAATCCATGTAAGTTACTATGTATAAGCATTCAAAATTTTGTGATGCACAAATATTCATGAAAAAAGGCTTTAAAATGATTCTTGAAAATAGTAGGAAGAACCAGAAACATCTAAGCATGACCTGGATTGATTATAAGAAGCCATATGACAGTGGTCCCCATAGCTGGATTATAGAAGTATTAAAAATATAGAAAATAAATTTAAAAAATAGTAGATTTTGTAAAAGAGGGAATGAGGCGATGGAGGGTCAGTTTAAAACTAAAGTATGTGAGGGGACTGATTTAGGTGGAAAAAATCAACATATAAAAGAGGCGTCTCATTTTGGCATTAACCCTTTGAGCAATTTAAATAAACAAATTACAAAATGAATATAGGATAAACCCACGTAACGAAAAATCAAGCAAATAAATTTCACACCTGTTTTATATAAATTTTTTTTTTTTTTGAGGATGTTGTACAGGGCCACCCACTGCGCTCAAAAGACCAGCTATACCCGTGCAGTAAAACCAACAACAGGGAAGTCCGTCTACACAGAACAAGAAAAATGAAAGGAATAAGAGGATTACAAATGTAAAAGATGTTCAGACCCAATGGGAACGCAAAATTTTGTCACTTCGAAAATGGGGGAGTCAGATAAAATATGAGCAAGGCGATTCCGGAAAGGAATGGTAAGTATGTCAGGGAAGACCTTGAGTCGGATGGCTGAGACTGCGTCGCAACCCACAAATATGGCGATAGTAAGAGTATCACACGAAGAACAAAACAAACAGGATGGGGGGTTGTTCTCTCAACATGTGAAAGCAATGCGTGAGATTGGTACGTCCAATTCGTAAACGGGCGAGAACCACTTCCTGGCGGTGACTCTGTTTACAAGAGGACGGCCAGTGACTCAAACGAGGTTTAACATTCCGCAGCTTGGAGCCACGAGAATCCTCCGTCCAACAAGTCTCCCAGCAGGAGAGAAACACTAAGTCAATAGAAAAATCCAGTTCGCAGGAGTGCTCCAACAGTATAATTCATGGGCAGGCACGTCTGCTAGAAACCCTGCCGGAGGCAGCACGGTTGCTTCCCTGTCGGCTTGCTCGTTCCCCGGAACACCCACATGGAAAGGGACCCAACAGAACTCAATGCCCCTCCCATTCAATTGAACAGAGCCGATGAACTTTGGACAGATGAAACCAAAGGATTCACTTGTTGACCGATCGAAGCAGAGCCAAGACGAGCGCCTATAGAGTCGTGAAAGAAGATGTATGACACGACGTCCGTCCGGGTGGTGGTTTGCTAATTTCTGCCCACAGCCAAACACCAGGCGCTATCAGCTCAGCCGAAAAGATGGACGTATAGTAGGCAGGGTGTGGAAGGCTTGAAATCGGAAAGAGAGTGACGCCCCACTCCGCTACCGTTTTGGACATCAGTGTAAGGCATCCGCCGTGATATTAAAATTCAACATCCGCATGCCGCGGATGCGAACAAAATCGACATCTGCAGCTCACTAAACAAATAGGTTCCATGATGAACCATCTAAGCTACTTTATCATGTTTATTCGTTACCATTTATAGTCTTGCCACTCAGAACATTCCTCTGTTGCTAACACAAACACTCATAGTGCTACAAGTGGTGAAATTTTGTTTGGTTATTTTCCTACTCAATTGATCTATGAGATCACCAGTCTAGAACAGATAGGTTCTAAATGGTGAACATCAAAAGCTATTTAGCACAGTTATTCTTTACATTAGAGTTTCTGCTCACCAGAACGTTCTGTTTCTAAGCTACAACATCATAGTTCTACCAAGGGGTGCAAATTTTGTTTATTGGATTATTTCCTACTCAAGTGTGATCGATTCTAGATTCACTGTTTAGAATAGATATGCTTTATGCGTGAACATCAAAGGCGAATTGTATTACAGGTTATTCATTACACTTGTGAGTTGCTCACTCAGTAAACGAAATGTTTCTAAGCAATCAACTCATAGTTCCTACATAGGGTCAGAAATTTTCTGTCTTTGATATATTTTCCTACTCATGTGATCGATTAGACTCACCATCTTAGAAGACGATTGTTCATAAGCGGTCACAATCAAAACTGTTTAACTAAGTTCGCGCCCCAAATTCCTTTTTAAAGCTGTAACTTTTTCAACATTTTACCAAATAATTCCATGTTCTTCAAATTTATTGTTATCTAGGTCACGTAAATTCTATCATTTTTAATAAATAAAATCGAGTTGAATTTGAGGCAAAGACCAATTTCCCTTAAATAATTTATCACTTTTCTTGAATTAACATGTTGCTTGTTCACTATCACTGTGAGGACTATTCCTTCTCAATTACATCGTAAGTGAATAAATTCTTAGTAATATTGGTTGAAATCGTTTATGACAAAGTTTTTGCCCATTACTCCGGGTTACATCATTAAAATCATATCTAAGGAATTGCCTGTAATCACTATTGCTCAAATTTATTTAGTTTTTGAACACCTAGTTAATTTCCTTTCATCTTCTTTCTCTCACAAGAATGTATATCTACCACGTAGTCGTTGCTCGTATGACTTACCTATCAATTCGGTATTAATTTGGTGCCCTTCTTGGAATTCTTGATTTTTCTATGTCCTTTATTGAGGTATGGACTCTATAACTAGCCTGCGTATTCCGAGATGAAGTCTAACTACTTTTTTTCTTTAGTTTTCTATGTTAGACGAGAGGAACTATTAACTTTGATTTTATATTCGAATTCTGGCAATAAGCTAGAGTTATTGCTTTTTTATTATTTACTTTGTTTCGGCAAATTTAACCACCCACAATCCTTATTATTAAACCTAGATTCTTTTTCCTCACTAACAACTTTGAACTAACTGTGTCATCTATTTTGTTATCATATTCAATTGTTCTCTCTCCAAAATGAATAAGCTTACATTTATCGATTAAATTTCCTTTGCACGTTTTTGACCAATTACAATCTTATTCGAAATCGCTTGGAGGAGTGATAATTTTTCACATTGATGCGAACTTCAAGTTTCGGTCCATCAGCAATTTAGAGATATTGCTGAAAATATCATCATCTGAGTCTTTTTAATATATACAACTGTATTGACAAGGACAGAATTCTGGGGTACACCACTAATAACATCAGCCCAATTTCTGAGCACTCACCATTGACAACAACCCGTTGTCCGTCGGCCCAATTAACCAATTTTTTTAATCCAATTTACAAACCTTCTCTCGATAACCGTAGCTCTTAGCTTCTTCCAATACTCTTTGATGAGGGCGGTTCTAATGAGCTTTGTGAAAATCTAAATACACGACATAAAAAATTTGCTAAGAAGAAGAACAGTCTACATGCCGCCTCCAAAAAACTAAAGTTAGTTCACAGATATTGGTCACTAGACTCCGTAAAACTGCTCACGAGACCTAATTATGAAATGCCCTCCAAAAGTATTTCTTTAATTAATATTATCCTGAAATACATTCCAATGTTTTGCTAAAAATCGTAGGAAATTAATGAAGCTAATCAAAACTACTTCAACAAGAACATTGGACAAATGGAGCGATGCATCGTCTTCATCAGTAATAAGTAACAGAGCTATCTACTAATAAGTTGAAACGTTATTGTTATATATCCATAACTTAGTGATCAGTTTTATTTATAAATCACCTTACAATTTATAACATGACCTTACATCTTTGAGATTGATTACTATTCTATTGTTTAGGTTTAAGTTCTTCAGTTAACACATTAAAACATATTTTTCCTGAAAATTAGTTCAAACTTCAAATATGGCACTTTTGAAAATTTTTTATGCAACTAGATTAACAATGATCTTTACTAAATGTAATTGATCAGTGACAAAAAAAACTAAAATAAACCATTCTTTGTTTCACCTTATACAGCAAACTCCTTGATGAAAACTTCAGTCAGTCATGAGTTATCCTTCAAGTGAAGCCGTTTCCGGAAGCACATACCTCAAGTAATATATGTAACATGATTCAAGAAGTAGTGGATGATTAATTATAAAATCACACCTTACAAAGTTCACATGATTGTTCATGACAATGCTGCAAACATGGTCAAAGGAGTTACAGATACTGGCTTTAACAGTCCTAGCTGTTTTATTCACATCAACCAATTGGTTATTCATGATATATTATAAATTATTATATTATATATATATATATATATATATTATATATATATATATATAATATATATATATTATATCTATATATATATGAATCAAGAAGTAGCGGGACTATAAATTCATCAACACCTTACAAGTTCACATGATTTGTTCAAAGACAAATGCTGCAAACATGGTCAATGGATCCAGATACTTTCACAGATACTGGCTTTAACAGTCTTAGCTGTTTTCTTCATACCAACCAATTGGTTATTCATGATGCAATTTTCGAACAGCGAATTATGAAAGATATAATTGCTAATTGCCGTCGAATAACAGGACATTTCAATAAATCACCATTTTCGTATGCTAAACTTGAAGAGTTCCAAAAGCAACATAGTCTACCAAACCACAATTTGATTTAGGATGTGCCCACTCGATGGAATAGCATTTATTTTTTCCTTGAAGGAAAATTTGAACAAAAAAAATGCAATTGGCAACTACTGTGCAGAAATCCCAAATTTACCAGTGGAACAAATTTATCACTTATATAGAGGTAACATTTTAATCATATCTCATTTGGTAATTCTTATACGCAAATTCATAAGAGTGATTTTTAGGGATACTTGTTAAGGTACATTTGCTGCCCTTCTGTTTTTTTTTTGGCAAAATAATATTTCATGGAAATGAATCCGAAAAATTGTGTTAAAAATCGAAAAAATTTCCATTTTCGTGGGTGTATTATTAAAAGAAAAAATAATTTAAAAAACGATATAAATTTTGTGTGATGATACATACTAAATTAAATCTTATTGAAGTTCTGGTAATATTTCTAAAAACTAAATTTACAGGGTGTCAAAAGATCCATTTTCGGAAAATTCGGTAACTTTGAAACCTTAAAATCCTGATGGGTAAGGTGCTAAAAACTCTGAATTTAACACATTATATCACTGAATTAGATGTTCTTACCTGCAATAATGACTTTGGTATTTGCTTGTTTTAAAAAACAAGGCATTCAAACAATGCCAAAAAAAAAAAAATTCAAGTTTGTGTTATGATTGCATCACGTAGCGGCCTACTCGTAATATAAAGTACCTATTTTGTTAAAGTGTGTAAATATATTTTATATTAGAAATTATTAAAATTTATGTCATAATTCTTTTTTTTTTGTTTTGTTTTGTTGTGTGTGTTGGTTTTGGGTTTTTTTTTTTTCAATTTTTGATCTTAGCAAACACAATGAAAATAAAATTCATAATTTTGGAAAAAATTTCACGTTTGTAAATTCAATAAAATACTAGATTGATGTTTTCTATAAATTCAATCTAATGACATATTAAAATCTACTTTAAAATTTAATTATAAATTAAAATTAGTTTTGGACAAACACAGACGTAAAAGTATTTATGTAAGCGCGACCTTACTTTCAGTTTATGCAAGTCTAAGATGTTGAAGTTGCTTGTGTGCTCTTACCATTGAGTTGTAACTAAAAAATAATACGGGCCTCTTACTTAAAAAAAATGTTTGTGTGTGCTACGTTTATGTTATATATATTAAATAATAATATATATATAATATATATCATTATATAATATATATGTATATAAAAATATATATATATAAATATTTTAATATATTAATATATATATAATAGTATATATATATATATAATACATATTATAATAGTATTATATATATAATAACTATTATAATCTAATATATATATATATACATATTATATATATATATTATATAATATATATATATATATATATTATTATATATAATATATATAATTACTATAATATATATATATATATAACGGTATATATAAACTATATAACTATATATATATTCTTATTACTATTATATTAGTATATATATATATATAAAATATATAATTATAATATATATATATATATATATATAGTTATCATATATATAATTGTATTATATATATATATAAATATATATATATATATAATATATTATAATATATATATATTATATATATATATATATATATATTATATATAAATATATATATATATATATATATTATCATATATATATATATATACAATACGTATATATATTACTATATAAATATTTATATATATTATATATATTACTATATATTAATATACTAAATATATATATATATATATATATATATAATATATAATATATATTATATACTATATACTAAAATGGGGAAAAATCGTTCAAAATTCTCCGTTTTTTTCGTTTAATGACATCCATGAAAATATCGAAATTTTAAGTACATCTTTTACTTAATAGTTTTCTCACATTTGGGAGTTCCTTAATGCTTTAGAACAATGAACATTATAATAAAAAATATCAAATAAATAGTTTTTAACTTTTTTTTAAAAATTCCATTTTCAAAAGTAATTCGGGAAATACCGGTCCAAGTGGCGTCGGGAGAAACGGGCCATTAATATATTATTTACGGTCTGTGCTTTATCCAAACTAATTTTAATTCATAATTTTTAAATGTTAAGTAATTTAATAGTTATAGTATTAATTTGGATAGAAAAACACAACTCTAAGTTATATTTTATTGACATTTCCCAAACGTGAATTTTTTCCAAAATTATGATTTATTTCTCATGTTTATGCTAAAATAAAATTGAAAGAAAAAAATTATGACAATAAATTTAATACTTTCTATAATATAATATAATATTTACTACACTTAACAATATAGGTACTTATATACGAGTAGGACTACGTATGAATATCCCAAACACACTTTAAAAAAAAAATTTTTTGGCATTTTTGAATGGTGTAATTTCTAAAACAAGCAAATACAACAAAGTCCAAATATTGCAGTGAAGAACATCTATGTCGTAGTATAATGTGTTTAAAATTTCAGAT
Organism: Trachelipus rathkii; assembly: GCA_015478945.1. Lineage (NCBI taxonomy): Eukaryota > Metazoa > Arthropoda > Malacostraca > Isopoda > Trachelipodidae > Trachelipus > Trachelipus rathkii. The sequence goes on from JABUQX010041673.1 coordinate 15,207, forward strand.
TCTTTAGCCACTTTACCCCATCAGAGATATTAAGGTCCAAAGTTACCGACTTTCCGAAAAATTGATTTTTGGGCACCCTTGTATTATTTTAAAAATATTTACCAAAATTCAAATAAGATTTTAGATTGAAACCCGACTTTTAGTACGTATCATCACACAAAAATTTTATATCGTAATATTTTCTCTTTTAATAATACCCCACGAAAAATGGAAATTTCCTTGCTATTTTGTCTACAATTTTCGGATTCATTTCATGGTGAAATATTTTAACCAAAAAAAAACAGGAAAGGCCAAATGTACTTTAATTTCCCTAACAAATCACTCTCTATTGAAATTTGGTATGGAGAATTACACCAATATGGAGATATGACTTATAATGTTACCTCTATTAAGTGATGAATTTTGCTCCACCTGAACATTTTGGCTCACCCTGTTACTACCAGAGTAAATCTACACCAAACGAATGGTGGTTTTGAACTTGCCAGGGATAACATTAACGCCATGCAATATAAAAGTTTTCAAAATTATCGAGCGGCCATAGCGGTATGCGAAAAAAATGGATTGACGCCTAACTTGAAGAGCTCCAAAGCAACATGCAATAGTAGCAGTATTAAATAGCACTTCGATCCAAATGTTATATTCTCGGAAAATATTGTGTGTGTATGCTTTGTACTTTTCCCGGGAAAATTTCCCGGCAAAAAATAAAAACATTTAAATTGCTTTGTATTTAGCAAAATTTAATTTCTAAAGTCAGATATATTTTCGTTTTCAAAGCTCGTTAATAAATTTTTTAAGGAACAATTTAAATATTATTGTTTTTAAAAATAAATTGCTAGATTATCTTTATACTCAAAAACATCATAAACTGCGACATGATTGTATTTTCAATCTAAACAGAACATATCAGAAATTGCCGAGCACCTATCAATATCATCTGACCTACGTAATATAATGTATATATATATATAATATATATATAATATTATTAAAATAGTATAATATATCTATATATATATTTTATATATATATATATATGAATATATATTATATAATATATAACTATATATTAAAAAAGATTGTCGGTTTCTGGGTAGGTAGAGTTATGAAGGTTGCAAGTAAGTCACGGCTTCATAGCAACACCATAATTTGTAATAGAAACCATTCTAAAAGTTGTGGCTAATGCTGAGCCTATAGCCGAAGACCCCAAGATCCTACAAAAATAATACAATAATAATTAGGACTTGGGAGGCTAAACATAAATACAACATAATAAAAATAGAAAATAATACATAAATTATTCTTTATATAGTCATGAAATATTAGGCTAAGCAATGTTGAGCTCCGGATTGAATATGCCGGAGCCTATTATTGAAGGCCTACAATGATGTTGCCTACAAGTTTTATATAAAGAAAAATTTTGTGCGTAGGTCTCCTACTGAGGCAGCATTATAAAATATAATAAATACCAGTTCATACAATCTGATTTGTCTATCTAAAAGAGAAGCTACGCTAAAAGTTAAAAAGTCACTAATAAACCCTATAAAATATTCACTTTTCACTGACATATGTTCAGCGGGCCTACAAGTATAATCGAATTCTCTAAAGATATAGTTTATAATTATAACTTTAGACATTATTCTCATCACTTCAACTAACTACCAATAGACTGGTTAATAATGTCTTACATAAAAATGGAATTCAAGCGTCCTAATAACATAAAATGACTAAATAAAAAATAGCAGAAGACGATATCAGCGGCGTGCGTTACAAAGGCTGTTGCGATCCCAAATAAACCAAAAGAAGCGACAACCGCACCTCTCTCGTTTTTGAAATTACGCTGCAATACTGTAAATTACCTTGCAAATACCTGCCATTTGATTACTTTCACAGTAGCGTACGGCTATATACCCCCTTGCAGTGCCAAAGGCACGATAACTTAATCGAGGTAGCGCGCTGGCCATCGTATATGCCGACCTCTGCTCGATAGTCTAGTACGAGCTTGTGATGGAGTCTGACAGATTCCCAGATTCGAAGAGCGGGTGATCGGGCGAGTCGGAACGTCTGCATGTGTCATAAGAGTAGCCCGAGGTGGAGCTTGAGGTAAAGAATCCTGAGCGGAGGCAAGGAGGACGATGACCGTGCGGGTGGAGCCTGAGCCGGTCGTATTGGTGCTGTCGCTGCGAGAGGAGGGGGAGGAGAAAAGGGAGAGGAGGAGGAGAGGAGAAGAAACGGTGGAGAGAGTGAGGAGGAGAGATGGAACGTAAAGAACTGATTGAAGAGGGAAAATTGAAAAAGGAAAGCGCCAGGTCTAGAATAGGAAGAGGATTCGCCTCGAAGAAAGCAGGCTTAAGACGGTCGATTGAAACGACTTCTGTGCGTGTGGGAGTTGAAATCGTAAGAATTTCTCTTCACTAAGTCTAACTTGGAAACGTCCATCGTAACTTAGGATGGAGAGCGTGCGGTGGGAGTATGTCGAACAAAGACCATGAGTGCAGAAACGAAAGATCCTTAGGGATGTAGGATGCCCTTTGGTTGACGAGAAGAGTTGGTTTCCAGACGAAGCCAGGCTCAAGGCGGGTAAGATATAAGCAAGGCGGGTCGGCTGTTAGAAGGTGGAGAGACTGTGAAGAAAAGTCACCGGGAAGACGAAGAGAAGAACCATACACCAATCAGCAGCCGACACAGGCAGATCCTCTTTAACAGCCGAGCGAATGCCAAGCATTACCAAAGGGAGAGCGCCAGTCCAATTTTCCGGATTGGGCTGAGCTAGACAGAGACAGCTTTTAGCTGACGTGAGACGGTCAAGCAAATTGCCGTTTCGCTTTTCGATTTAAAGAGTCGTGCTGGATCTGGTCTCGGAACCTGAAGAAGATTCATCAATCTCTCCATAAGAAGGAATTCAAAAGGTAACCTTGGTCGTTGTGGACAGAAAGTGGCACATCCAAAGCCGCGAAATCCAATAGCCTAAGAAAGCTTTAATGCTATTGGAATCCGCGTTGACGACAGAGAGAGGGATAGCCTCGGTCAACGTGTGAACCGGTCTATACACGTAAGAATGTATTTCTTACCGCTGGAGGAGGCAGAGGTCAACGAGGTCGATGTGGACACGTTCAAATGAGCACAGGAGGTAAAAACGTGCCTAGCGGACTTGGATCGTGACGGTGACGCTTAGAACCGGCAGGGCAACAAGGTGCGCACACTCAAGGTTGCCTAGTCGGCATTCGATCAGTGCCACAAATCGGGCGAGCAGACCATTTTGCGTGAACCTCAAGCCAGGTGAAGCGATGAATATTTGGAGAATGATAGCCTTACGGAACGATGAAGTACGAAAGGACGAGGAGACCCTGAGAGCCTTCGCACAGAATCCTCTCTCTATCCCAGGGTTGGAGCCACTCGCTTGAGAGAAGATCTTGTGGAGTGCAGGATCCTCAGTGTCTGGGCACGTTGCAAGCGTCGTAGTAGAGTTGGTAAGGCTGAAATCGCGTCGATTTCAATGCGGGAGAGAGCGTCAGCAGTGAAGTTGTCGACACTTGAAATAGTCTGACATCAGTTGTGAACTGTGAGACAACTCAAGGTGACGAGCTTCTCGAAGGAGCACTGCCTGTTCGTTTCTGGAGCATAGCGAAGTAAGTGGTTTGGTGATCGAGTGAGTATGTGAGAACTCACGACCCTCAGAAGGAGCGGAAATGACGGACGGCGAGAATACACCGCAAGTAACTCCTCCCGAAGCACTGTAACGGTGGTCCAGAGGTTGCAACTTGCCGAGAAAGAAAAAGGCGAGAGGACCACAATGCCGTTCAGGTGCTGCTGGGAGAACGACCTCCAGCAGCAAAATCGAAGGATCACGTGAACTCGGTCGGGGCTGAGTCCTGGGGGTGAACTACAAGAGGGTGGCAGAAGCGAGTGCTTCTTTGGAAGCTTCAAAAAGCAGCCGTAGCTCGTCAGATCCAGTCCACTTTTGTAGAACTGCCTCGGTGCTTTGGGCGGATGGAGCGGTGAGGGGTCGAAGAATATCAACGCCCGATTTGAGAAAACGAATGATAGAAGTTAAGGAGCGGAGGTCGATAGCTGCTTTACTGGGAGACAGGCTAGAAGGTGCGAAATGGCCTCGACGGCTCGCCAAGAGACAAATGCATCCGCTGTAACCAGTGTGGTCTAGATAGGTTAAGAGAAGGGACACCAAAAACACACTATTTGGCCGGTTGAGACGCAGCCACATTAGTCCAACTGCAAAAACGGCTCCGTAGATGTTCTGTCATGCTCGGCAGAGAAAGAAGAGAGCTATAGGCGAGGTCACGAGATAAGCAAAGCGAAAGGGGAGATCCTCTAAGACCGTATCGATGAACTCTGGAACGTCTGGAGCTGCACTCCTCAACCAAAAGGCATGAGTGTGGAACTCAAAGAGGCAAAAGGGCTCGAGTCAGCCGTCTTCGGTATTCTGCTAGTGTCACTGGATCCTGTGGTAAAGCCCTGACAAGATCCCAATTTACTAAAAATGGATTTACCTGCCAGATTAGAGAAAGACTGGATGTGCGGGACCGGGTAGCGGTCTGGTATCGTACAAAGCGTTCAGATCTAACTAACTCTTCCACAGCTCCAATCGAAAGCACTTTAGGGCACATTGATGGGGGAGGACCATGACTCTTGGAGGGGGGCGACGATAACCATAGTTCGAGCATGTGCTCGAACTCCGCTTTGCTGCCTTGAAGCTTGTAGAGCCGACCCGAGCACGACGCGAAAGTGGGAGAGCCCAGTCGTCCTCTTCATTGATGGCGCAAACAGAAGTTGAACGAA
>JABUQX010041674.1:0-32174 GCA_015478945.1 Trachelipus rathkii
TTTCTTTTCTTTCTTTACTTTTCTTTCTTAATATTCTTTCGCTCTTTTACCTTTCTCTTTACTTTTTCTTTCTTTCTATTTTGCTTTCCTTATTTTTCTTTTTAGTTTTTCTTGTCTTCTTTTCTAATCTTTCTTTTGTTGTACTTTTTCTTACTTTTCTTCTTACTTTTTCTTTTCTTTCTTCTGTTTTTACTTTTTCTTCTTCACTTATTCATTTCATTTACATCTTTCTTTTGATTACATCCGTTTCCTATCTTTTCTATTTAAACTCATAATGAAGTTTCTGTCTTTACTTTCTTATGTTCTAAATACCTGACTTTCCTTTAGTTCTTTTCTTTATATTTTCTTGTAAAAAATATGTATATCTTGGTATCTTAATTATTAAGCTAGCCTAGTATTGATATTTAAAATTAAAGCAATATAGGAGTGAAAGCTTGAGGAATAAATGCAGCGAGTACAGTTTCAAAACAACTTGATTTTGATTTATTTGTGTAAAGTTTCAATTTTGTCCATCTTTAAAAAGGTTTAAATATTTTCTAGTGCTTAAATCTGTGTATCGCTAGCTGTAAACAATTACAAATACTATATTACTTTATTACATTATCTGATTATCTATAGTTAAGTTATCTGTTTACATCTATTAATCGATTCAATAATTATCTTCAACTGTATAGAGGCATAATCGTAATGTCATATCACTTAGCTACTAATTTTAGAAACCATAGTAACTTCTTCCGTCTACTGTCATATTTTTTGCACCTTTCGGTATAATTTGCTCGAAAAAAAATAATTTAAAGCTTTAAAAAACTTTACTAACAATATTTTATTAGAAAAACTGTTGATTTCTATAGCAAACCTAAACAATCTATCGATAACAACCTTATGAAATAAAAGGAGAATCAATATCGCTTAAATTACATAAATCATAACATAGAAGATGCCGATCGATGCATATAAATTCATTCTGTAGGCTCTTTCATCTGTATATAACAATCCTCATGATTGCTCAAGCAGAAAAATCATATTCTTTACAACGCTGTAGAAACAATTACAAAAAGAATATTGGCAAAAACAGAGACTAATATATGTACATATTTCAACTCGTGTAAAAAGGAATCAGGCTATATCATCTCTTTAGGTTTGAAAATTCATACAGTTTCTTTGATTGTAAGATTAAGATAGTTACAAGACTACATATACTATTTACATGCACACTCCCTATACACTGATAGTCTTTCGCTATTATTATGGACTTCCGTACGCCGTCATCATATTATGTGAAGTAGTATCTGAGGCGATTCAATTATCGCCGGTGATTCGTAGTCTCTGACAGATAACTAGTTATATGTAGCTATGTATCTAGACGTAGGTGATTTAGTATTACTAGGCTATTTTAGTTTATATATATATATGTTATATATATGATATATATATATAAGTTATAATTATATTATTTAGGTACTATACCTGTCAAATTATTTTTCACTCTTGTAGTGTAAAATATTGTATTTCATAGAATACTTAGTGAGTTTGGATAAGATACACTAAAAATACATAGCGTTGATACACGCACGCCGTGCGTGCATGCATGGCAGACCGCTCGCTCGCAAATGTTGTGCGCGAGTCGTCAATTTTTGTGTCTTTACTGTTGACTGAAGATTTGTTATAACTGGAAACAAATTATTAAGTAATTAAGTTTAAATTTAATGATACACAGGTAGAGCTTATTTAGCTAAAAAAGACTTTGAAAGATACTTATGTTCTATAAGAAATTGTACTCAAATAACACTTAATATTACAAAAAAAATGTAAGATAAAGTAAAGATATCTAGAAATATTTGATGTAACTTTTAGCCAAGATACATTGATAGATATAAGGATAGTTTTTTTCTTTATCTCGGAAATTTGCTACGCTTTTTCGAATTATTTAAATTACAAGCGACCTAAGAAGCAACTTTGGTTGAAGAGAAATTTTTTTTTTGTGGTTTTTTTGGTGTTTGTTGGTTGGTTGTGTTTTTCATGGCTGGTCGTGGTTTGTGTGTTTTTTTTTGGGTTGGGCTGTCTTTTGGAGATTGTTTGGGTGTTGTTTATTGGTTTGGGGGTCTTTCTGTTGGTGAGGTGTGGTGATTTTTGTGGGGTCTTGTGTTTGTTGATTGTGGATTTTTTTCTGGCGGTGTGGTTTGCTGTTTTTTGGGTGTGGTTTTGGGGGTGACATGATTCCAAATATTATAGCTATACGTATAATAGTTAGTATAGAATATACAATTATAAGTTTGGAGCTTCGAATAAGTTTTTGAAGAATGTTAATATGTACAATAAAAAGATGTTTAAGGTGTTTATGAGTAGTAAATGTCGGATTGCTTTGTGTTGTAATTGGTTCTTCAGTTCGCGTCTTTGTCTGTGGTGTTGTGCGGCATGTTCTTTTGTTTTGTCGGGTGTTCGTGGGTGGTGTTGTGGTTCGGGGGGGCGTGATTTGTGTATTTGTAGTGTGATTCTCTGTGGTGTAATTTTCTTTGTTGCTGTTGTTTGGTGGTCATGTTGTGTGTGTTGTTGTCTTGTTCGGGTCTGTTGCGCAGGTGGTGGCTGTGCGGTTGCTTTTGTGTGGCATGTGTTTGTGGCGTTGTGTTCGGCGTTTGTTGTGGTCATGCTGTTGGGTATTTTGGTGGTTCGGGGGTGGTGGTGTGTGTGTGGGTGTAGTTTGTGTTGTGTTTGGCCTTTCGTGGTGGTGTGTTGGTGTCTGTGGTGTGTTGAGCTTATAAAAACAACTAGGTCTCTATTAATTTAAAAATCTAGATGTTATATAATAGCAAAGATGTATAACTAGTTAGGTAATGATAATAAAATTGTAGCATTTGAGTTGTTTGGTTTATTTATTTGATTTAGATTGGAGTTATGTAATGTACGTTAGTAGTTATGCTTGTTTTAGTTCTTATGTATTTTTTTTGTGGTGTTGTGTATCGTTTATGGATGTTTTTGATTAGTGTGATATATGATTATTTTATTTATTAGTAAGGGTCTAGTGTAGTGGTTTCACTTTCTATTGAAATTGAAATTATCGTTATTTATATTTTATCTATATGTGGCTTAATCTTATTGTGTTTTTTATTTGTATATTATGTAGTGTTTTAGTTGATTATTCCTGATTGTAATTGATTTGTTAGTGCGTTATGATATGTAGTGTTATTAGTGGAGTGTTTAGTATTAATAGAGTGCTATGGATTGTTGGTCGTATTTAGTATTGATGTTGTGGTTTGTTTGCTGTTAGGCGTTGTGTGATTTTGGGTAGTTTATACTATAATGATGGTAAGAGTAGCTTGTATGAGATATTAGTAGGTTTTGTCTGGTGTGGTGTGCTTATGGATTTATTTGGCTTGGTAATCGTATTTGTGAATACGTCTATAATATGAATGGTGTTTGTTGTCTTATAGGTGTGCTCATGGGTAAGGCGAGTTGCTATTTATGTAGGATTATAGCGGGTTTTATCATGTTTGCGAGATAGGATAATATATATATATAATATTGGTTATTGAGGTATTTATATAATAATTAGATATATACTATATTATATACCGCGAGCAAAGTGAGGAAATAGCCCCAATGCGAGCGTAGCGATGCCTGCGCTTATTATTATTATATAATGCCTATTAATTCCTATTATTATTATGATATAATTAATATATTATTCATTATATTATTATAATTATTATTATTGATTATATTTTTAGCACGCACATCATAATATTATTAGTTTTACTTTTAGCTTAAAAATCACGAAATATTTTCTTCTAATTATCATTTATTTTCAAAAAAACCATTGTAGAAAATATACAAAGAAAGTTATGATGGCAAGCCGTTTTTCGTTTGGCAATATTCTTACAAATAAAAAAATCTTACGAAAAAGAAGAGACCGTTATCAAAAAAAATGTTCGTTTGTCATTTTAAGAAAATTTTGAGAATATTTCACCAAACGTAAGAATTTTGACGAATTCCGTAAGATTGCTATTTCGCAATTACCGAAAAATTCTATCTTACGAAAATGTAAACAAAAGAAATGATGGCCGAAAGCAGTCATGAAATTTTTCTTTTCTTTTTTTTTTCGTACAATGGATTTACTGAAGTTTTTTAATTAGTAATTTTGAGATGTGCAAATATTTGTTGGTTTCCCTTATTAATTATCCTTAAAATATTCATAAAAAAATGCAATGATAATGTTTTCACTACGTGCATAGGCCCGTGAAAGATGCTCCTTGAATTATAAAGGCTTTAATTTCAGCTTTGCATTTTTGATGAAAATGTTAAATGATGCCCTTTTCATTGTTTTTTTTATAAATATACATATTATTATATAATTTATAATAATATAATATATATATTAATATATATTAATATATATAATATTATATAATATTATATATAATTATATTAATAAATAATATTATATATATATATATATATATATATAATATAATATATAATATATATAAATGGAAAGTTACTTTAACACAACACGGAACAGGAGGTCGCAAAAAAAAAAAATTTCACAGGTACCTCAGATACATAATAGTGTTTTAGTGACGAAATGAAATTGTTTTTCTGACCTGACCTGACTCTTAACGTCCTAACCTAACTAATCACCCTTAGAACAGTAAAAAAAGTCATTTCAAAAACCTAGAACACTATTTATGTATCATAGATGCTAATGTGAAATTTTTTTCTTATCCGACCTCCCGTTCCGTGGGGGTAAGTAACTTTGTCCATATATATTTATATATTATAACAACACACACACACTACACACAAATATATACTACATAATATATATAAGTAAATTTATATTATATATATATATCTATTATAAATAATATTATATAATATAATATATATTACATAACCCTGAAAATTTACCTTAGGAGTAAGAAAGAAAGGGCAATAATCTCTTTTTTTTATTATCTCCAAAAATCTAAAATATCTGAAAACAATCAATCATTATTCTTGCATTTTGTAAAAATACTTGAAGTCTTGAAGTCAAACATAAAACAGCTTTTTTTTGTATGTTTGTAAAGCTAACGTTTTAGATAAGAATTTATTCGGGTCGATGGCACGAAACCGTTCTTAAAGTGCTATCTTATTATCGAGCGTAAGACAAATGACAAAACGAAACGGCTTTATTTATCTTTATAGCTAAGACCGTTCGTCTGTAACCTCGGACATCTTAAGAGTTCGATTCTAACAAATGAATGAATTTATTTACACTTCAATTAAGATTTAATAATTATAAATTTTAGGTAAGTTCATATTATATTTAACCTAAGGGACATAGTTACAACTTTATGCTACTGTGTTTGTGAATGTCTAATGTTAATAAGCTGTCAGCTATTTTAGTTTTTGCGCTTCATATGAGATCATAAAATTTAAATTGTTTGAATATATCTAGTATAGTTTCTTGTTTCTCAGTGAATAAATGTTCATATACTTTACTGGGTTTAAAGCGGTGGTGGTTCTGCCTATCTGTAATCTATTTAGTCGTGGTAACAACCAATATTCGCGAGATACAGGTAACTCGACATGCGAATGGTACATCAACATTGTGATGTAACTAAAGGGTACTTAGTATAGAATCGAAAAGTTCTTTTTTGATATAGGCCTGTTTAACTGTTGTTTTTTTGGTTCCTGAGATTTAATGTGGTATCATAATGCAGCGTAGCATTTTCCTCTTTTCGAGATATCCTTATGCATTAAAGTTTTAAAATAAAAGGAATGCATTCAGAGTCTTGTCGTATTTCCGTTTGGCGTATATGGCTTACACGACGAATAACCCTAATTTGGGAAGGTGTTTACCATGCACGGAAACAGAAAAGTAGCAAAATAATATCACGCAATGTTCGACAGAAACCCAGCTACCGCCTTGAACCCTTAGTGAAACCGTCGCATCAGAAAAATCCACCCTAGGCTTCACGAGACCGCGACGGAGACTGCGAAGGACTCTCGTCAATGTAGGGTTCATTCTTTGGCCCAGGTGGCCAAGAGCATAACCCTCACAAAACCCGTCATTCACCCTATAATAGACCTTCTTTCTCATCCTTCGCCAAACTCATTTCCCTTTCCTTCAGTACACCTCACTGACTCAATCCACATTCTCGGTCTGCCCAACCAGTCTAATTTCCAGCACACTCACCGCTATACATCCTTAACCAATCGACTATCCATCCTTTCACAATGACCAAACCATCTCAGTACTTCATTTATTCCTCATTTACTCCTTTTTCATACCAAAGGAACTCCTAATGAGTCATTCCTCATTTATCATTCTTCTCGCCTAACACGCCTAAGATTGGTCCCATGTCTGATCAAGGTCCTTCCTCATCCTTATACACTCTATTCCAGACCATAGTTTCACTAATATACTATTAACACAAATAACAATACCTCAATGTAAGACCCTATGCACAACTCAGACTAGTCCTTTCACACATCCGCTAACTAATTAATTGCACTGGCCAACTTCCTGCCATTCCAACTTTCCTACTACACTCTGCATCGTCGTTCCCTTCTCATCAACATATACCCTAAATATTTAAGAGGTAGCTTCAGCGCTCACCATCCAACATAACTTCAACGAGGATGTCCTCACTCACAACCATAACCTTACTCTTATCTCGTTTACTTTCAACCACCCTTTTACAACCCTGCCAAATCTCTCTACATTCTTTCAAATCTTTCAGGATAATAATAATCATAATAATAATAATAATAATAATATAATAATAATAATAATAATAATCAAATATAAATAATAAAATAAAAAATAATAATAATAATAATAATAATAATAAATTCTTTAGTTATTTTTTTCTTTTAATTAAAAAGCACGATCTTCATTGGTATTTTCCTTTTCCAGGAGGGAAGCTCACTAAAAAGTTGCTTTAACATAGAATCTCCTCGGGGGATCGAACCAGGGGCGAGATTTTGAGAATCTCCTCTGGTGTTGGAACCAAGGGCAGGATCCACGGTTCTTTACCGCTCGAACCGCTAACTCTTATTGTTGTACACTGCTGCTATGGGCAATATGTATCATTATTATTATTATTATTATTATTATTAATATATTATTTTATATTTTTATATTATATTATTATTATATGTAGTATTATATATTATTATTATTATATATTATTATTATATGTATTATATTATTATTATTATTATTACGGTATATATATTATTATTATACATATTAAGTATTTATTATATAATTATTATTATTCTATATTATTATTCTTATATATTATTATAATTAATTATTATTAGTTAGTATTATTATTATTATCGGATTATTATTATTTTATCTTTACGTTATTATTATTATTATAATTAACTAATTATATTATTATTATTATTATTATTATTATTATTATTATTATTATTATTATTATTATTATTATTATTATTATTATTATTATTATATATTATTATTATTATTATTATTATTATTATTATTATTATATTATTATTATTAGTATTATTATATTATATTATTATTATTATTATATATTATTATAGTTACAATATGATAATCAGTTGAAATTTTTTGTTTGAGAGTAAAACATTCTTCAATCACTTTACATTTTTATAAAAGCCAAAAAAAATTAAAAAAAAAACAAAAAAAAAAAAAAATTGGTTCATATTATTTGATTAGTAACTCGAAAAGTAGGGGGGGAAAGAGAAGGGGGGGTTATTTTCCTGAAACATATGTTCCTGAAGGTAGGAGGTGCAGTAGGGGCTAACAGACATACCCTGGGCATGGAGAGGAGGGTAGAGTTAATGAGTATGGTCATATCCTATGAAATCGAAAATTTTTTTTTTTTCAACCCGGCTTCGCTAGACCATTTAAATCCTCGCTCGTCACTTTCTCTCTTCTCTTTTCTCTTCTTCTCTCTCTCTTCTTCTCTTCTCTTCTCTTCTCTTCTCTTCTTCTTTTCTCTTCTTCTTGATCCACCTGAAACCTTAGGGCTTCGGTCGTAGCCCGGAAAATTAAAGGTTTTAAAGTACATAATGACTGTTTTTAATTATTGTATAAACTTTCTCCCTCCCCACCACCAACTATTGGATTCCTTCCCCCCCTCTCCGTGCAAGATTATTGCTAAGAATCAAACTAATTACGCTTTTGATTTTATTTTTCCTACCCAGCAGGATGGCGTAAACAGCGTTGCCATATCTAACGCTTATGGTTTGGGTCCGAAAACTCATGGTTATATAAGATTAATTAAGTAGGTACAGATTTACTGTGTATACTTAACAAAATTATTACATAACCAGATCTTATAGGGTCCTAAACCGAATCATTACCTAGAAAAAAAAAAATTACCCATTTCAGGATATAGATTAAACCTATCATTTTGCGCACCGCACCAAAAGTCGTTTTTTGTCGCATGCACTCTATGCTTCAATGAGCACCAAGCACCGCACTGCACCTCTATACTTAAAAATGCACCGACCGGTAACTGGATTTGTGTGGCGCACAACACCGCAAAAAATTGCGTACACGCACGCACCACAAAAAAATTGCGCCGCACCGCACCGCTCAAAAATGTGGCGTACCACGCAATCGCACCAAAAATGTGCGGTACACGCACCCGCACAAAATACAGCACCACCAAAAATATGCGTACTACGCACCGCACCGCATCAAAAATATGCGTACCACGCACCCCACCAAAAATGTGCGTACCACGCATCGCACTACACCAAAAATTTGCGTACCACGCACCGCACCGCATCAAAAATGTGCGTACCACGCCGAGCACCGCTCCAAAAATGTGCGTACCACGCATCGCACCCACCAAAATGTGCGTACCCCGCACAAACAACCGCACCAAAAAAATGTGTCACCACGCACCGCAACCGGCTATCAAAAAGTGCTACCACACATCGCACCGCACCAAAACTGTGCGTACCACGACCGCATCAAAAAGGCGTACCACGCACCTCACCGCACCAAAAATGTGTGTACCACGCAGAGCACCGCACCAAAAATGTGCGTACCACGCACCGCATCAAAAATGTGCGTACTACGCAGAGCACCGCAACAAAAATGTGCGTACCACGCACCGCACCAAAAATGTGCGTACCACGAATCGCACCGCACCATAAATGTGCGTACCATGCACCGCACCAAAAATGTGCATACCACGCACCGCACGCACCAAAAATGTGCGTACCACGCACCGCACCAAAAATGCTGCGTACCACAGACACCGCACCAGACCCAAAAAATGTGCGTAGCCACCACCGCAAAAAATGTGCGTATACACAGAGCACCGGCAAAAATGTGTGTACCACGACCGCACAAAATGTGGTTCGCGCATTCTCATCGAACGAACGTAGGTTCGATTCCTACAGGACTCTACTATCCTTTATATATATATAGCTAATATATATATATATTATATATATATATATATATATATATATATATATATATAAATATATATAATATATCTATACATATTATATATATAATTTAAAGTTCACATCTCTCAGGCTAACCCTATTCAAGACGGAGCCTCTCAGTAATTGCTACTAGGTCTTGAATTTGACGAACCTTACTCTATAATATCGACTCAGTCCGGATATATATAGTAATATATAATAATATTATATATTAATATATATAATATATAAAATATAATAATATACTATATACTAAATATTTAATAATACTATATATATATATACATATATATATAATATATATAATCTATATATATATATATATATATTATATACGAATATATATATATATATAACTATATATATAAATATATATAATATATATATACTAAGAATAAAAAATTATAATATCTATATAATAATATAATCATATATATATAGAATATATAATAAAATAATAATATAATATAAATATATATATATATATCTATCATATATAATATATATATATAATATAAATATATATATATAATATATATATATAAACTATATATATAATAAAAATAATAATATATATTATATATATAATAATATATATATATAAATAAATATATTATAAATATATATATATAATATAATAATATATATTATAATACTATATATACTATATATTATATATAATAATATATATATATAAAATTATATATATATATTATATATAACGTGTTTGGTTACTTTTGAAAGCGGTATTGACGGTTTTTTTATAATAAATCCTATGCTTTTTCAATTTTCTTTAATAGTTATGTAATGTAACTTAAATGCTACTTTTTTCCTGGTATTTTTAGAGGTCCACACACACTCGGTTTTATAGTATTGAATATATAATATAATATTATATATATTATAATATATATTAGTATAATAGTATATATAATATATATATATATATATATATAGTAATATAAATATATATACTAATTAATAATATATATATACTAATATATATAATATACCGGTATATATATTATTTTATATGGGTAACTATTGATCTAATATATATATATATATAATATATAAGCCTTATATATATATTTATATATATATATATATATAATATATATATATTATACGGTAATATAATAATAATTTGTGTGTGTGTTGCTTATGCTGTGTGTGTGTTGTAAGTTATGTGTGTATGTGAGTAGGTGTGTGTGTGTGTTAGGCTTGTGTGTATGTGAGTAGGTGTGTGTGTGTTATGTGTAGGTAGTTTTGTTGTGTGTATGTGAGTAGTTGTGTATTATGTGTTTGTGTGTGTATGTGTGTGTGTGTGTTCAGGGTGAAAGGGTATATATTACCTGAGAAAATTGGACAGGTATGTAATAGATGATATCGAACTGAACAATAAAAAATATGATACATTATATAATTCGCTTTGAAGAAAGCGTTGTATCAACCTCCTACGCCAAGAGGCGTTCATATATAATAATAATAATAATAATAATAATAATAATAATAATAATAATAATAATAATAATAATAATAATAATAATAATAATAATAATAATAATAATAATAATAATGGAAAAAAGATTAAATTAGGTGAGAAATATTCAAATATTGATAAAACTCATAAAAGTAGCTTCAAACATTGAGATTATTTATTTTAAATTTCAGAATATAAATTAATTTATCTAATTTAGATTTATTTATTATATTATTATTATTATATTATTATTTTATTATATATTAGCTTATATATTATATTATTATTATTATTATTATTATTATATATTATTAATTAATATTATTTACGTGTTTAGCCATGACGAAATATCGATATATTCCGATATCGTTTTTAAATGCTCTTCGTCCCATGTTAAGAGATTAAAAAGCCCGTGCCAATCACTCTATATTAATATATTCCTCTACAATTTTTTATGTTTAAAATCTGTTAGGACGCATTGAAGTAAATGTTATGCATAATTTTGTAATATACACAGAAAATCGTATCTCCTTACAAACTGAACATAATTAAAACTTATTTTCGAACGAAAAAGAAATAATAAGAAACACGAATAACGTCTTATAAATTATATCGTTCATGTGCCTTTTTTATTACAACAGTAGCACGTTGCTCAACATGTATCAAATATCGATTGTCAAAGGAAAATATCGATTATTCTAGATTGAGCTAAGCTCTATTATTATTATTATTATTATTATTATTATTATTATTATTATTATTATTATTATTAGTTATTATTATTATTTTATTATATATTATTAACTACTAGAAGCAAATTTTCTAGAGGGTAACTTCTCTAGGTATTTCACTTGGATCCGGACGATTGATCGAACCCGGGCTTGGCCTCGCTTCTGGCTCTCGATGAGCCACGAATACTTAAATAATAATTATTTTTTCTAAAGATGTTATTCCTATTCTCTTCTCTCCTTTGAAACTTTGAACATTGTCGAGCTATGATGGGATTCTCCTCATGTCCTTCAAAACTTGTGCTTCTGAGCTTGCACTCTGTTTTAGTAAATGTTTCAATCTTCTTATCACTTATACTTCCACGCAACCCTCCCACAATCCGTTGGAAGGCTGCACTTCTTCAGCCTGTGCCGAAGAAGTGGTTTCCCCCCCTCACATGACCTTCAAAACTTGTGCTTCTGAGCTGGACCTGTTTTCCTCATGTTTCATCTTTCTATCAATCTATAATTCGCTTATACTTCCACGTAACCCTCCCACAATCCGTTGTAAGGCTCCACTCCTTCAGCCTGTTCCGAAGAAGTGGTTTCCCCTCTCGTATGTACTTCAAAACATGTGCTTCTGAGCTTGCATCCTGTTTTAGTAAACTGTTTCATCTTTTTCTATCAACTTCTACTTCTCCCCCTCCTCCCCACCCACTCCTCGTTGGAAGTCTGCACTTCTTCACCCTGTCCCGAAGAAGCTGTATCCCTCTCAAACCCTCCTAACTATCGTCCTATCGCTTTGTTCCAAAGTTTTAGAATCTCTCCTCCTAAGAGGAAGATTAGGAAACGAGGACTAGGCCCAAATGGCCGACAGGTCAAATTATCGACACAACATCAAAAAAAAATATTACCGTACGGGCCTAGGCAGTCTTTTGATAGGTTAAGTTAGGTTAGGTTAAGTTTTTTTTTTATTACAAATGTCGACCATTTGACCTATCAATCATTTTCCCTGTAGCCCATTTGGTATTAGCTTCACTTCCCTCATTCGGTATACTTCTCTTTGATTTCCTTTCCGTCGGTCTATAGCAGCTGCTATAGACACGGCCACTGTTCATCTTTAAATCTAGATCAGTAGTGGTTTTTCTTCAGGGTTTTGTTATATCGCTAACTCTTTTCTAATTTTCGTTAATGATCTATCTGTTACTCTTCTCCTCTATCCAATCTTATGGGCACAACTCCACTCTTTATAACTCTTTCCGGTTTTAAAGACAACCAACTCCAACAGCAAATGATAATGCTATGGGGTGCTCACCCTTTATAATCTTTCCGGTTTTAAGACAACAGCCTGCCAACAAGCAAATGATAAGCATGGTGACCTCCACCCTTTATAAGCTCTTTCCGGTTTAAAAAAACCAGCTCCACCACAAAATGATATCTGATATGGTGGTGACCCCACCTTATAACTCTTTCCGGTTAAAGACAGCCAAAATCCCAACAGCAAATGGATAATGAATGTGTGACCTCCACCCGTTTAACCTTCCTGTTCTTAAAAGACAACCACTTCACAGCATGATAATGCCTATGGTGGTGCCTCCACCCTTTACAGCTCTGTCGGTTGTAAACAACCCGTCTCCAACAGCAAATGGATAAGATATGGGGGACCTCCACCCTTTATAACTCTTTCCGGTTTTAAAGACAACCAACTCCAACAGCAAATGGATAATGCTATGGTGGTGACCTCCACCCTTTATAGCTCTTTCCGGTTTTAAAAAAACCCAGCTCCAACAGCAAATGGTAATGAGTATGGTGGTGACCATCACCTTTATATAGCTCTTTTCCGGATTTTTCTAAAGATCAGCCATTCCACAGGTCAAATGGTGAAATGATGTGTGGTTATGGTTGGGTGACCTCCACAGTTCGTTATATTCACTCTTCCGTGTTGTTTTAAAGACAACCGATCAAGCAGCAAGATGGTATATAATGAGCTCTATGTGTGACTTATAACTCTTTCCGGTTTTAAAGCCACTCAACCAACAGCTAGCGAATGATAATGTCTCAGGTGGATCTGACCTCCCCCTTTTATAGTCTTTCCGCGTTTAAAACTCACCAGCCATACCACAGCAAATGAGTAATGATGTGTGAACTCCCAGCCCTTTATAACTCTTTCGGTTAAAGACAGCCAATCCAACAGCAAATGGATAATGAAGGGTGACTCCAGCTCCTAATCGTACTCTTCGTGTTGAATAGATACCAATCTCCAACAGCTAATGGAATAATATGCTGGGGTGACCTGCCACCCTTCGATAAGCTTTTGCTGGTCTTGATAAGATAACACTCTCAACAGTCAATTGGGATAATGCTATGGGGTGGTACCCTTCCACCCTTATGAGTGCTCGTTGCCAGGGTTTTTGGTTGTAGAAGTAAAAAACCCGAGCCCGCAATAAGCAAGAGTTGCGAATATATGTATAGGTGGGGGTGAGCCTTCCACTCGCTGTATAACTCTTCCGTTATAACGACTAGCCTATCTCCACAGCAAAATGGATAATGTATTTGCGTTTTGTGACCTCCACTCGCTCTTAAAATCTTGTCGCTGTTGTTTTGCAAAAGCAACCAATCTCATCGAGCAAGATCGGGTAAGCTATGGAGTGACTCCACTTTTATAGCTCATTTCCGGTTTTAAAAACCAGCTCCAACGTAAATGATAATTGATAGGTGGGACCTCCCCCTTTAATAAATCTCTTTGTCTCGGTTTTTTTAAAGACACGCAAATCAACACTGACATGAAGTAATGGGAATTCGTGGTGAACCTCACACTTTTATAATCTTTCCGGTTTTACAAGACAACGCAAACTCAACAAGCAAATGGATAATGCTATGGTGGAGCTCCACCCTTTCTACTCTTCCGGTTTTAAAGACTAGCCAACTCCGACAGCAACTGGGATAATTGAAATGGTTGTGACCTCCACCATTTAGATACTCTTTTCCGGTTTTAAAGAACCAACTCCTACAGTCAATGGATAATGCCTACGTTGCATGGTTGGGTGACCTCAACCCTTATATACTCTTTCCGGTTTTTAGAAGACATACCAAGCTCAGAAGCAATTGGATAATGCCTCATGAGTGGTGACCTCCACTTATAGCTCTCTCTCGGTTTTATAAACATTAGCAGTCTCCTATAGCAAGATGATACTGGAATTCTGTTGTACTGGTGTGTCGACCACCGTGTTGTATACGTACTCTTTTCCGGATTTAAGAGTACAGGACTCTATCGACTTCCATACAAGTGCAAATGTGAATAGATTGCTTGCGGCTGACCCTCGCAAGCCTTTATACTCTTCGGTTTAAAGACAACCAACTCCAACACAAATGGGATATATTCTTATTGCGTGGTACTCCACGCGCTTTATTAGCTCTTCCGATTTAAAATCAACCAGCTCCAACAGCAAAAGGGATAAGTATTGAAAGTGGTGGGAACTCACTTTATATCTCTTTCGGGGTTAAAGATCAATCCCACTCCAACAGCAAATGGATAATGAATGGGTGGGACCTCCCTCTTCTTATAACTCTTTCCGGTTTACAGACAACAACTCAACAGCAAAATGGATAATGCATAGGTGGGACGCTCCACCTCTTTATCAGTCTCTTCCGTGTAAAAACAACCGCTCAAGCAGCAGAATGGATAATGATATGGTGGTGACCTCCACCCTTTATAACTCTTTCCGGTTTTAAAGACAGCCAACTCCAACAGCAAATGGATAATGATATGGTGGTGACCTCCACCCTTTATAACTCTTTCCGGTTTTAAAGACAACCAACTCCAACAGCAAATGGATAATGCTATGGTGGTGACCTCCACCCTTTATAACTCTTTCCGGTTTTAAAGACAACCAACTCCAACAGCAAATGGATAATGCTATGGTGGTGACCTCCACCCTTTATAACTCTTTCCGGTTTTAAAGACAACCAACTGAAACCTTCTCTACAACTGAAAACTCCTTCTTTACAACTGAAACCTTCTTCTTTACAACTGAAACCTTCTTTACAACTGAAATCTTCTTCTTTTCTTAATATTCTGGTATTTAATTTTCTCGTGATCTTAATTGGAAAGATCACATTTATTAACTTCCCTTTCTAACCAAGCTTGTACGAGGTTGGACGTTCTGAGGCTCCTATAGAAGCGTTCTTCGCCCTTGTATGGAGTACGCGTCACATATCTGGGATTGTTCCACCACATATAATCTGCTCTTCTTTTTTGAGGTGGTGTCTAGGGCTTTTCGACACGCCAACTCTCTCCTACTCTCAATCCGGGTCATGTCGGCCTATAAATTGGGTATCGTTTTCGAAATTCTCCCTAACCCCTTTGGAATTCAGTGGGCCGTTGGCCTTTATCCAGCGGAATATATACTGTTGGATAATATATATATATATATTAATAATATATATTATATATATTTATATATATATATATATATATATAATATATATATATTTATTTATATAATATATTATATATATTTATAACCCCAGTGCTGGGCCACTTTCTGTGCACGCCCGTGGTGCGATCCTACTACAATATTGACTTTCAACTATAGAAATCACTTATCTACTCATCCACCTTAGTGTTGATATCGTGATATATATATATATATACTTCTTATGAATTATTTCATATAAGTAGAGAGACTTTATATATAATACGCTCAGATATTATATATATCTCTATCCTATATAATATTAACTCACCGTAATACTCCACTGTACAACTACTATTTATATTATACCACATGGATAATTGATAGCTATATATAATATGAGTTCCGCGCTAATATAAGTATGTGTGGATATAACGCCCAGGTTTATAAATTGTTGAGTGAGGACAAGAACACACACTCACACCTCTAAACACATTTATTAAGCCTCATTTCGGCAAATAAAAAAAATAATAAAAAACAATGTTTTATTTGTCGTATAAGTAAAGCTGTACGTCAAAAAGGCAATATTTTACATCCGGATTTTTGTTATTTTGAGTTTATATGATGCGTTGAGAACCAGAAAGTTACATATAAGGGAATAATTGGAGATAACAGAGTATCTATTATATGATAAGCAAGTGGATAAATCACTCTCAATTGTTTAAAGGCGTCTCTCATCTCACATATTTCTAGTCTCTATAGATACAATGCTCTAGAAGAAGGAAGGTATTTAGGATAGATAAACGATATATGATGTAAAATTTAAATATCTCTTAGTAGTGAACAAGGGTACATTTTGACACACCTACTCCCCCTTTTTGAACCTTGACTGACCCGGTGGTCCATTTTGACCACAAGGTTGTCTAGTTGAGACTCATACCTGAGGTTTTTTTTCGACACACTCGGTAATTTTGGAATAACTCCAGACTACCTTCATAGGTGTTTTTTTTAGTAGTTATATTTTATTTTTTAAATTTTATTTATTATGTTATTTATTTTTTTTTATTTTTTAGATTTTATTTTATTTTCATATCCACTCCTCTCTATGTATTATGTAGGTTATAATTTATTTTTTGTTCTCGTGGTGGTGAGGATTGTTCCCCCCCCACCCTTAAGTGGGTCTGGGTTGAGAGGGAAGGAGCTTGTTCTGGTGGAGGTTCGAATCCAAGCCTAGCGTTTCGCTTAACCGCAAGCCCCGCCGAAACCGCGCCGAACCGTCTAGCAGCACCGACCGTGCGGAGCACGACGAGAAGCCGTTTGAAAAACTCACGGTGAGACAACCAAGCGGACGAGTTTTTTTTTTTCGCTGTTCGCAATTCACATTCTGTTTTTCTTATTATCTCATGAATGCTAATTTTATATCCACGAATGTTCGAGTACCATATGTATGACACATACACTCACCCTTATACACACACACCCTCATCATCCCAGTCCTTCCCTCCTACCCCGTTTCATTCACCGTATCTCAGAATAATACCCATTTCCAAGTTGCGAGGTGTCGAACTCAGATTAATCTGTCTGTGCTCTCCAGAAGGTCTTCCTAATCCCTATATCCGTAAACAGTCACCCAATCGTGTGAATCAGTTGTTCAATTTGGCCTTTCACTATTAATATATAATCATATATATATATAATATATCTTATAATATTTATAATAGTATATACTCAATATTATTTATTATTAATTTATATATTATTATAATATTAAAGGTAGTAGGTATGTAAAGAGGTAATATATGAAGATAGAAGTTGATTTATTATAATATATATTTATATATATATAGGAGTTCATAATATATATATGTACGAAATATATATATCAATATATATACTTTATTAGGTTAATACTATTAGAGTTCCTGTTTGGTGAGTAATATATATAAATTAAAGATCCAGAAAAAGGTATGTTGACTCATTATTATCATGGCTTTATACGAAAGTAAATACTCACGTGATTTTAAGGAGTTTAAAAAATAGTTTGCTCTTGTACTCTTTCTGGAAGGTTTCACAGGTAATCTGCAACGCAATTTGGTGTGCCTTATTTAAAAGTATATGTCGTGCGAGCATGATTTTATACTACTACTTAGTCATGCGTTTGCGCATACATGTATATGTATCATGCGCGTGCGCATAACATCTTCTATCTATCTGAATGCGATATCTTCTATACCTGCTATGGAGTAGAGCAATTAATTGAGCGGAGAATATAAAAGTGACCAAATTACCAGTACACACACTACCGAAATGCACGAGGTAATACGTAGCCTCTTAAGGAAGTTGTATTGGACTTAACATTATTGGGCTCCGTCTGGCATAAATGGCTACTCGTTTAATATTCATATCGACATATCTCTTCACGTTATACTAATATGTTACTTATATATAAATCATTTTTATGCATATTGCAAAAGAATATGGAAATAGCTATTTATACTTCCTCACAAATTAAAACTGGGAATTTATATATACGAGTTTTGCATTATTTAACACTCTATTATATATATATATCTATTGATTTTAAATATAATATTATATACAAATTAATTATTTCAATTCATGTAAAGTTTTATTATATAAAGTAGGTTTTATTCTATAAATTATTGTATTGTTTTATATATATATAATTAAATAATATATTATATATAATTATATTATTATATATTAATTATATATATATATACCATAAGCGAGAAAGAGAGAGAGAGAAGAGAGGTGTAGTATAATATATATATATATATATATATATATATATTATTATAATATAATATATATATTATATATATATATCTATATATATATTAATTATATTATATATATATCTATATTATATATATATATATATATAATATATATATATATTATATATTATATATATATAATAATATATATATATAATATAATATATATATATATATATTATTATAAACCTTGTTTGACGCATGATATTTTCGACCATTGGAACCTTGGCTGAGGATCCCTCATATTATAAAATATCCCTAGATATACCTATCACCTTAATGCTACAACCTGCACTAATTAATCACTGACATTAATTACCTAACAATAACCTTAAAACCTAAACCTAACCAACATAACACCTTAAACCTAACCTAACTAACCTAACCTAACCTAACCTAGCGTCAACCTATTACATAGCCTACAACGTATATCCTACTCTTTACACCATATCACTCATATACACGTCATTCTAATACTACGTACTTGAGAGCTCACATCCAGGAAGTATTACTGAGTGCAGTTTAGAACTATATGGTAGGGGGTCATTCTCTCTGTGTGGCCGTAAACAACATCGAGTTATGTGAGAAACTCACCTGACGCTGCTATGAATCTATCCTATCTTATTTCCATCCGTGCCCCACCGCACCAACACACACACCCCACACACCACACACACACCACACAATCATCATTTTTGACCTTCAGCGGACTGGCCGGTGGTCATTTTGACCGCACTCCACACACCCCCTGCCGCCGCGCAGCGCTTGGCGGGTCACACAACAAGGTGCCAGGAACCTACTGAGGCTTTTTTCATTTTGTGGACACACGTTTTTTATGCACGCAACACACACGACACAACGCACACACAGCCCTACTACGCACACACACTTATCACTTATCAACCACATACAACCCAGTAATTTTCTTGGAATATTATACTTATAAATACTCCCACACACACTACAGCTACCTTCATGGGGTGATTTTTTATTTATGTTTTTTATTTTTTTTAGATTTTTATTTATTTATTTATTTTATTTTATTTTTTTAGATTTTATTATTTATTTTATTTTTCATTATTTTTTTTTTTTATTTTATTTTTTTTTTTTTTTCCGCGGATTTCCCCCCGCTTTCCCCCCCCCCTTAAGGGTGGGGGGGCGTTTCGGAGTTCACCAACCAACGCATTTTCGCTTAACCGCAAGGCCCTCGGGCCGAACCGCGGGCCGAACCATCTCAACTATGACACCTAGTATAAAGACCATGCTCACACAGATGACACATACACACAAACATTCACTATGACACTCTACATTTACCCCCATAGACAACATACATTTACACTTAATACCAAGCGGGTCACACAAGAGAGCAATAACCAAACGAGCCAACCAACACACACCATACAACACACCGCACCACTTGACAACACTTATACACACCATGCACTATGACAACTTCAAAAACTCACCATAGACACTAACCTTACACTTTACTATTTGCAACGTTATACACACATACAGTATAAACAAGACCACACCACGGGACACAGCACCCCTTTCGGTCTTCCATGGGGGTCACAAATATCTAGGCGAGCCTACATCCACTAACTCTTTAGCGCACGTTAAACATACTCTCTCTCATTAACAACACACTCCATAGTACAGACCTTAAAGCAGTAAATCAGTAAATCAATAAGGTGTTACTCGTAAAACCGGAAGGAGGGGGATGTTAGTTGATGACCGTTCTCTTTTGTTTTATATCTTTTGCTTTTACACCTGGCGTGTTTTCGCATTTAACGTGCATGCTTTTACCTCCGCGCTCTTCTAAGTTTTTCACTCTATATACTCACATTCACTCTCTCTCACTCTTTTAATACTTATTATTACAAATACCCTAGCCGTAAATCAGTAAATCAATAGAGGTGTTACCTAACACCTAGGGGGATTAGTATGCTTTCTCTGCTTTACTGCTTTAACTGCTTTAACTCATGTTTTGCCTTTAACTCATGTTTTACTGGTTTAACTCATATGTTTTAATCTGCTTTAACTCACATATTCATAACATTCAATACTTAAAAGCAGTAACTCAGTAAACAATGAGGTGTTACCTACACACAGGGGGGGGATAGTATCTTTTGTTTTAACTGCTTTACTGCTTTAACTCATGTTTTAACTGCTTAACTCATGTTTTACTGCTTAACTTTCTGCTTTACTGTTTAAACTTTCTGCTTTACTGTTGTTTTAACTTTCTGCTTTAACTGCTTTAACTCATATATTATTAACATTATGTTTTTTTATTTTGTTTTAATACCTTTTTTTATTTATTTTTATTAATTATTTTTATTTAATTTTTATTATTATTTTTATTATTTTTATTATTTTATTTTTATTATTTTATTATACTTAGTGTTATTTACTTCCTGCCTATGGTTATTATTATTTAGAACACCCATACCACAGACACACACACACACACACACATACCATCACACACACACACACACACACACACACACCACACACACACCTTATTCACACATTCACTATGACACTTATACACACCATGACATAGACCCTTACATTTACCCATAGACACTTCCATTTACACTTATACACATGCGGTCACACACACACACTTACAACTTATACACAATTCACTATGATAACTTATACACACATTCACTATGACACTTACATTTATCCATAGACACACTTACATTTACACTTAACACTCACACACAGATTTACTTACACTCACACAGATTTACTTAAACTCACACACAGATTTACTTACACACCCACAGATTTACTTACACTCACGCCACAGATTTACACACATACACACACACACACACCTCACACACACACCACGCACACTCACTTACACATATAACGTATAATTTATTAAAACATTTTTATGTTTTACAATTAACACATACATTTATATTAAGCTCATTCAATATAACTAAAATTATTTTCAAATTTCTAAACTTCTAATAATAAATAAATCATTTCTTTGAATCAAAGAATTTATTATTACTGTTAATCCTTTTTGTTTATAAATTTTATAACTATCAAGTTTTTAAAATAACTTTTACTTAAAATTTTATGAAATTTTATTAAAACAAATATTTTTTAAACCGGTAACCTTACTTAAATGCAAATAATCAGTACAATTATAAAGCCAGCCCCTAGCACCCCTCTACATCAAGCTATGCAACGTTTTGTTCTAATGACTTACTGCTTTACATCATCTTTAGACATTACCATAAGTTCAATAACAAAAATAAGTTCTTCTCTGCTAAACATAACATTATTTTATTAAAATCATTCTAAGTTTTTATTTAAAAATACCAATTATTCACTTACATTTTATATTATTCACTCGATGTTAACAAAAATATTTCAAAGTTTTTTAAATAATTCGGGTTTTTCTTTATTATTATTATTATTAATTATCTATGTACATTGACAAACCATCACGAGAAAACACAACACCCGCACTGCTTACAGATACGAAACTGACCTCCTCTGTAAAAGGTGTTGAAATAACTACTTTAGGTCTAAATTTTAGGATAAATACTTTTTTAACCCTGGGGGGGGGGGGCGAATTTAAGCCTAAATTCCAGGTCAAAATTATTTCAAACTGACCTTTTTCTGTAAAATGTGGTGCAATAACTACGTAGGCCTAAATTTACGTCTAAATTTAGGATAAGCCTTTTGTATCCAAGGCTGATTTAAGCCTAATACCAGGTCAAAGGTAATTCCCGTAAATCGACCAAGCATCATTGTTATTATTATTTTTATAAATATATTTCAAACTGAAACATGTTGGAATCGGTAAGATCCTTTAAGCAGGTAAAAGGAAATGTTTTCCTTACTTGTTTGGTCGGGGTAATCCTTATCTCTATATGACCTCGTATGTGATTTGTCGAGAATTATTTTATCGTCTTTTTGAAAATTAACTTTGTTCTTTTAACTTGTATTTGAGCAGGTGTGTGTTTTTTATCTTTTAGACCCAAACTCATTTAAAAATCATACTCGTTTTGGCTGTTAAGCGGTGCACAAGTTATCTGATTCGTATTAAAAGTGTTTTTATTTTTACTAAGTGTATATCATATTTATATTAAATACTTACATTGAGGAATAATTATTAATTTCACTAGAATAGTAATAATAAATTCACTAGTTTCATAACTAACCACCAGGGTCAGCATGAGCCCGCACCCGCAAAAGGCAGCCAACCACCGCACCCGCTGGTGCGTTCCGCCCGTTCACCAGCCGCGCCGCGTGCGCCGGGCAGGCGCAAATAATTTCGCGTTCCCGCCCGCCGGCGTGCGCCCGCAGGCACCATATTTCCGCGGTAATATAAAATAATATAATATATATATAATATATATATATATATATATATATATATATTATATATATAACCCAGTAGTTATATATATATATATATATATATTATATATATATATATATATATATATATATTGTGGTGCGGGTGAGTGAAAGTGTCCTATGGGCGAACGTAAGTGTCAATGTGTATGTGCGTATGTGTGAATAAGAGATATAGTGTATGTGTGTATAAGTGTAAGTGTAAGTGTCTATGGTAAGTGTAACTGCTTATAAGCTGAATCATCAATATAGGTGGTATCAAAGATGACGCCATCAAAGATGAGTCATCAAAGATGACTTCATAAGCTGAGGTACCAAAGCTAAGTTATTAAAGTTGAGGATATCAAAGTTGATGGCTCAGCCTTTTGTGCTCAATTGATACCTCAGCTTTGTGTGATGCTCAGCTTTGATATCCTCCACTTTAATAACTTAGCTTTGGTACCTCAAGTTTAGTGGTTCATCCTTTGATGACTCATCCTTTGATGGCGTCATCTTGATACCACATATCATGATGAATTCAGCTTATAAGCAGTTACATTACCCTAGACACTTACACTTACACTTATACCACACAACACTGATATCTCTTATTCACACATACGCACATACACATAGACACTTACCCGTTACCCATAGACACTTACAACTCACCCGCACACAGAATATATATATATATATATATATATATATATATTGTGTGTGTGGGTGAGTGTAAGTGTCTATGGGTGAACGTAAGTGTCTATGTGTATGTGCGTATGTGTGAATAAGAGATATAGTGTATGTGTGTATAAGTGTAAGTGTAAGTGTCTATGGTAAGTGTAACTGCTTATAAGCTGAATCATCAATATAGGTGGTATCAAAGATGACGCCATCAAAGATGAGTCATCAAAGTATGAAACCACTAAAGCTTGAAGGTTCCAAAGCTAAGTTATTACAGTTGATATATCACAAGCTGAGGCATCAAAAGCTGAAGCATCAACAAGGTTGGGCATAAAAAGCTGAGGCATCAAAGTTTGAGGCATCAAAACTGGAGGTATCAAAGCTGATTTGGCATCAAAGCTGATGCATCAACTTTGATGTCCTCAGTTTTGATGCCTCAACTTTGATTCCTCAGCTTTTGATGCCTCAACTTTGATGCCTCAGCTTTTGATGCCTCAGCTTTGATACCTCAACTTTAATAACTTAGCTTTGGTACCTCAGCTTTAGTGGTTCATCTTTGATGACTCATCTTTGATGGCGTCATCTTTGATACCACCTATATTGATGATTCATCTTATAAGCAGTTACACTTACCATAGACACTTACACTTACACTTATACACACATACACTATATCTCTTATTCACACATACGCACATACACATAGACACTTACGTTCACCCATTAGACACTTACACTCACCCGCACACACAATAATAATATTATATATTATATATTATATATATTGTGTGTGCGGGTGAGTGTAAGTGTCTATGGGTGAACGTAAGTGTCTATGTGTATGTGCGTATGTGTGAATAAGAGATATAGTGTATGTGTGTATAAGTGTAAGTGTAAGTGTCTATGTAAGTGTAACTGCTTATAAGCTGAATCATCAATATAGGTGGTATCAAAGATGACGCCATCAAAGATGAGTCATCAAAGATGAACCACTAAAGCTGAGGTACCAAAGCTAAGTTATTAAAGTTGAGGCATCAAAGCTGAGGCATCAAAAGCTGAGGTATCAAAGTTGAGGCATCAAAAGC
Organism: Trachelipus rathkii; assembly: GCA_015478945.1. Classification (NCBI taxonomy): domain Eukaryota; kingdom Metazoa; phylum Arthropoda; class Malacostraca; order Isopoda; family Trachelipodidae; genus Trachelipus; species Trachelipus rathkii. Next base: position 24,997 of record JABUQX010041674.1, read on the forward strand.
TGAGGCATCAAAGTTGAGGCATCAAAACTGAGACATCAAAGTTGAGGCATCAAAAGCTGAGGCATCACAAGTTGAGGGATCAAAATATCGAGTGGGTGGGTGCATATGTGTAAGTGTGTATGTGTGTGTGTGTGTGTGTGTGTGTGTGTGTGTGTGTGTGTGTGTGTGAGTGTGTGCATGTGTGTTCTAAATAATAACAATAGGCATGAAGTAAATAACACTAAGTATAATAAAAATAATAAAATTTAATAAATTATACGCTATATGTGTAAGTGAGTGTGCGTGGTGAGTGTGTGTGTTGTGTGTGGTGTATGTGTGCGTGTGTGTTTGTTGTATGTGTGTGTCTAAATAATAATAAAATAGGCCATGAAGTAAATAAACTAAGGTATAATAAAATGTTTTAATAAATTATACGTTATAGGTGTAAGTGAGTGTGCGTGTGTTGTGTGAGGGTGTGTGTGTGTGTGTATGTGTGCGTTGTGTGTATGTGTGTTCTAATTAATAATAACAATAGGCATGACGGTGCGCAAACGCGGCGGGCGGGAAACGCGGCAAATATTGCGCCTGCGGGCCGCACGCGCGGGCGGGAACGCGCGGACCACCAGCGGTGCGGGGTTGGCTGCCTTTGCGGGTGGGGCTCATGCTGAGCCCTGGTGGTTAGTTTATGAACTAGTGAATTAATTATTATCTATTCTAGTGAAATTAATAATTATTCCTCAGATGTAAGTATTTATTATAAATATGATATACACTTAAGTAAAACTAAAACACTTTTAATACGAATCAGAATAACTTGTGCACCGCTTAACAGCTAAAATGACTATGATTCTTAAAAAACTAGTTGGGTATAAAAGATAATAAAACACACACCTGCTCAAATACAATTTAAAGAACAAAGTTAATTTTCAAAAGACGATAAATAATTCTCGATCAAATCACATATCGAGGTTCATTAGAGATTATAGGATTACCCCGACCAATCCAAGTAAGGGGAAACATTTCTTTATTTACCTGCTTAAAGGATCTTAACGATCCAACATGTTTCAGTTTGAAATAATATTTTATAAAAATAATAATAAAACAATGATTCTTGTCTATAACGGGAATTACCTTTTGACATGGTATTAGGATTAAATTAGCCGTTCTACAAAAAGTTTTCTTATCCTAAATTTAGGTCCTAAATTTGGCCTAAACGTAGTTATTGGCACACATTTTACGAAAAAGGTCAGTTTTGAAATATATTTTGACCTGAATTAGGCTAAATCCCCGGGCTACAAAAGGATTATCCTAAATTTAAGCCTAAAGTAGTTTTTTCAACACATTTTACAGAGAGAGGTCAGTTTCGTATCTTAAGCAGTGCGGGTTGTTGTGTTTTCTCGTGATGGATTGTCATTGTACATAAGATAATAATAATAATATAATAAAGAAAAAAACCGAATTATTTAAAAAAACTTTGAAATTATTTTTAGTTAACAGTCGAGTGAATAATATAAAAGTAAGTGAATAATTGTTATTTTTTAAATAAAAACTTAGAATGATTTTAAATAAAATACATGTTATGTTTGCAGAGAAGAACTTATTTTGTTATTTATACTTATTACATGTCTAAAGATGATGTAAAGCAGTAAATCAATAGAACAAAACGTTGGCATAGCTTGATGTAGAGGGGTGCTAGGGGCTGGCTTACTGATTTACTGATTTAATTGCTTTAATTAAGGTACGTAAATATTATGTTTTTAATAAAATTTCAATAAAATTTTAGTAAAAGTTTTTTTTTAAAACTTGATAGTTATAAAATTTATAAACAAAAGTATTACATAATAATAAATTCTTTTGTTCAAAGATAAATGATTGATTTATTATTAGAGTTTTAAAAAACTTGAAATAATTTTAAGTTATATTTGAATGAGTAATATAAATGTACGTGTTTTAATTAAAACATAAAATGTTTAATAAATTATACGTTATATGTGTAAGTTGAGTGTGCGTGGGTGTGTGGTGAGTGTGTGTGTGTGTGTGTGTGTATGTGTGTAAATCTGTGTGTGAGTGTAAGTAAATCTGTGTGTGTAGTAAATCTGTGTGTGAGTGTAAGTAAATCTGTGTGAGTGTAAGTAAATCTGTGTGTGTGAGGGTAAGTGTATGTGTGAGTGTTAGTGAATAAATGTAAGTGTCATAGTGAATGTGTGTATAAGTATCACAGTGAATGTGTGTAATAAGTGTAAAGTGTGTGTGTGTGACCGCTGTGTATAAGTGTAAATTTATAAGTGTCTATGGGTCAAATGTAAGTGTCTATGAGTAAATGTAAGTGGTATAGTGAATGTGTGTATAAGTGTAAGTGTGTGTGTGTGATGTGTGTGTGTGTGTATGTGTGTGTGTGTGTGTGTGTGTGTCGTGTGTGTGTGTGTGATCTAAATAATTATAAAAATAGGGAGTGAAGTAAATAACACTAAGTAAAAAAAAAAAAATAAAAATAATAAAAATAATAATAAAAATAAATAAAAATAATAATAAAAATAAATAAAAAGTATTAAAACACAAAATAAAACAATAATGTTAATAAAATATTGAGTTTAAAGCAGTTAAAGCAGAAAGTTTAAAACCAGTAAAGGCAGAAAGTTAAAGCAGTAAGCAGAAAGTTAAAGAGCAGTAAAACATGAGTTTAAAGCAGTAAAAATGAGTTATAGGCAGTAAAGCAGTAATAACCAAAGCATACTAATCACCCCCCCCTTGGTGTTTAGGTAACACCTCTATTGATTACTGATTTACTGGCTTTAAGGTATGTAATGTTAAATGATATGTGAGTTAAGCAGTAAATTATGAGTTAAAGCAGTAAAACATGAGTTAAAACAGCAAAACATGAGTTAAAGCAGTAAAAGCCAGTAAAACAAAGCATACTAATCCCCCTAGGTGTTTAAGGTAACACCTCTATTGATTTACTGATTTACTGGCTTTAAGGTTGTAATGTTAATAAATATATGAGTTAACGCAGTAAAACATATAAGTTTAAAACAGTAAAACATGAGTTAAAAAGCAGTAAAACATGAGTTACAGCAGTAAAGCATAAAACAAAAGCATACTAATCCCTCTTGGTGTTAGGTAACACCTCTATTGTTTACTGTTTTTCTGCTTTAAGGTCTGTAAAGTATAATGTTTTTTTAAAAAATGTTTAAGTGCCTAAAATTAGGATGGGCTAAAATTGACCCATGGAGACAAAGGGTTGGGTACGTGTGTTTTATACATGTGTAATAATGTGTAAATGTAAGTGGTAAGTGTCTATGGTTGAGTGTAAGTGTCATAAGTGAATGTGTGTATCAGTGTAAGTGTGTGTGTGTTGTTTGTGTGTGTGTATGTTGTGTGTGTGTGTTATGTGACCGGTAGTGTGTTTGTACGTGTAAATGTAAGTGTCTATGGTAAATGTAAGTGTCATAGTGAATGTGTGTATAAGTGTCCTAGGTGCATGTGTGTATAAGTGTCATAGTGAATGTGTGTGTGTGTGTGTGTGTGTGTGTGTTGTGTGTGTGTGGTGTGGTGTATATAAGTATAAGTGTGTATGTGTATAAGTATAAGTGTGCTGGTGTGTGTGTGCGTGTGTGTGTGTGTGTGCGTGCGTGTGTGTGTGGTGTGTGGTGTGTGTGTGTGTGTGTGAGTGTGTGTGTGTGCACGGATGGAAATAAGGTTAGGATAGATCCATACAGGTCAGGTTCCTACATGACCTCATGTTAGCAAGATACCTACCAAAGGCTAGGCATCAGTTACCTGGATGAGCTCAAGGCGGGGCGGAGGCTAGGTGCAGGAGTAGGATAGGTGTAGGCTAGGTGTGGTTACCTTAGGTTAGGTAGGTTAGGTTAAGGTTAGGTTAGGTTTGTTAGGTAAGGTCAGGTTAGGTGCAGGTTTTAGGCTAGGTGTAGGCTGGGTATAGGGTATTCAAAGGGATGGTCGAAATATCATGGTCAAACAAGTTATAATATATATATATATATATATATATATATATATATATATATATATATATATATATATTATATATATATATAAAATAAAAATATATATAAAATATATATATTTATATATATATTAAATATATATTATATATATTATATATTATATATATATATACTATATATATATATATATATATATATATATATATTATATATATATACTATGTCTCTCTCTCTCTCTCTCGTTGTATATATATATATATATATATATATATAATATATATATAATTATTATTATATATATATTATATATATATATATATGATATATATAGTATATATCATATATATATATATATATATATATATATATATATTATATATAATCATTGATAAAATTTCCAGATTTAATTTTAGAAAAGTATGGAAATAGCTATTTCCAAATTTTTGCTATGCATAAAATGATTTATATATAAGTAACATTTGTTTATATATTAAAGGGCATTCAGACGGAGCCCAATTAGTTAAGTCCAATACACTTCCTTAAGAGGCTACGGGTCGAGTTCCAGTTCGGTTAGTGACTGGTATTGGTCACTTTTTATATCCGCAATTTAATGTTATTCCTTGCGGATGGGATGATTCGCATCAGAAGATAGAAGATGTTATGCGCACGCGCATGATACATATACATGTATGCGCAAACGCATGACTAAGTAGTAGTATAAAATGACATGTGGCGACCATTCCTTAAAGAAGGCCCAATGGGTTCAGGATACCTGTGAAACCTTCCAGAAGAGTACAAGAGCAACTATATATATATATATATATATATATATATATATATATATATATATATATATATATATATATATATATATATATATATAAAAATTATATATTTATATATATATATATATAGTGAAAGGCAAATTTGAAAATAGATTCAATGAAATTTATGGTATAGGGGATTAGGAAGACCTTCTTGGAGAGCACAGACAGATAAAGCAGTCACGGTGAATGGAATGGGTATAGAGAAACGGTGAATGAAACGGGGTAGGAGGGAAGGACTGGGATGATGAGGGTGTGTGTGTATAAGGGTGAGTGTATGTGTCTATGGATGCATTCGTGGATATTAAAATACATTCATGAGTTATAGAAAAACGAGGATGCGAAACAGCGAAAAAAACGGTCCGGCTTGGTGCAGTGCGGTGCGGTGCGGTGCGGTGCGGTGCGGTGCGGTGCTGCGCGGTTCGGCGCGGTTCGGCGGGGCCTTGCGGTTAAGCGAAAACGCGTTGGTGAGCACCGAGCGCCCCCACGAATTAAGGGGGGGAGAAACCCGAAAAAAAAAAAAAAAAAAAAAAAAAAAAAAAAAAAAATAAATAAATCTAAAAAATAAAAAAAATAAATAAATAAATAAAATCTAAAAAATAAAAAATAAATAAAACCATGAAGGTAGCTGAGTATTCCAAAAATTACGGGGCCAAAAAAGCCTCAGGTAGGTTCCTGGCACCTGTGGTCAAAATGACCACCGGCCAGTCAAGTCAAAAAGGGGGCGAGTACGGTGTAACAAAAATGACCTGTTACTACTATCTTTGTATATATTAATAGGTTTGAGATATTGTAAGAGTATATATATTATATATATATATATATACTAATATATATATATAAGTAATTAATAGATCCAGAAAAGGTATGTGCTCATTTATCTGGCTTTCGAAAGTAAACGTGATAGAAGGAGTTAACAAGGAGTTGCTAACATTTATATGGAGTTTTATGAAACCAGGCTTCTTCCACTTACCCCCCTATTTTCGCAGGTCTACTTGTGGAAGAGATATGTCGATGACATATTTGCTATTATACCTAAGTCTTTCCCAATAAATCAATTTCTTTTGCAAATCAACGATTTAACTCCTTCTATCACGTTTACTTTCGAAAGCCAGATAAATGAGCACATACCTTTTCTGGATCTATTAATTACTCAAACAGGAACTCATTTAACCTATAAAGTATATAGTAAGCCCATTCAGAAAAATGAACTTCTCCATTATTACTCTTTTCATTCCCCTTATATTAAAAATAATATAATGTTTAATATGTTCCTCAGGGCTTTTCATTATTGTGACCCCCAATTCTTACAACAAGAAATTAATTTTATATTTCAAACTTTCGCGAAATTAGCCTATCCCCAACATCTTATTAAAAGAAAACATAAACAAGCATATTCCAGCTTCCTGGGATTGAATGAACACTCTCCTCCTGATTTGGAAAATATCAAAGTGGTGCCGTATTCTCCACCCCTTCTGGATCTTAAGTTTATGCTTAAACAATTGTTTAACATTAATTTGATCTTTAATTTTCCTGAGACTCTCTCACGCATCTTAGTCATCAATAATACTACTAAACGAGAGGCTATGGGAGGTGTTTATCACATTCCATGTGATATGTGCAGTGAGTCGTATTATGGAGAAACGTTGAAGTCCTTGAAAATCAGAATCGATCAACACAAGGGAGAAGTCAGAAGAGGAAATCAAAGCAGTGCAGTTTTTGGACATATGACCCGTGAAGACCATGTTATGGATTGGGATGGAGCATGTTTTTTATTTCGGTCCAAAGATAAAAACTTGAATCAGATGCTGGAATCATTTTTTATATCCACAAGAAATAATTTTAATTTGTCCGAAGGTTTTTTTAATTTTGATTCTACCACCAAAAAATTCATAAAGGATAGGATTGAGTCTTTAATATTGGATAAATAATAAAAAGAAGAAAGAGAAACTGGCACGCCAATCCTACTAATTTTCTACTGTAATCCTTTTTACACTGTGTTTTTATAGTAATTTAAAATTGTTAAAAAAATTTTTAGAAATTAGTTTTAGTTCTGAGGAGGGGACCGAGTTATTTTAGGTCCCGAAACGTAAACTATCATTGTTTAATCAATAATTTTCAATTCATTAAAGTTTTTTAAAGTGGTTTTTAATTGATTGTTTTATTTAACTTTAGATTTATTAAAACGAAAAATGTTATAAAAAGTATCTTAAATATTATATATATATATATTATATATATATATATATATATTATATATATATTATACTACTATATATATATATTATATATATATATATATATATATATATATATATATAATATATATAGTATATATATATTATAGTATATATTTCTACTATTACTATATTAATACTATAGATTATAATTAGATAATGTTAATATCTAT